>JARACY010001708.1:0-53284 GCA_029255725.1 Scrobipalpa atriplicella | reverse complement strand
GGAATAATTTTTACTTATTCACAAATTAGGATGCGCGCGCATCAACGCTTTCTTTTTTAAGCCATAGTACAAAGAAACAAAAACCAGCCAGTATTACTAATAAAGTAAATTAATATTTTTTTGATTTTGTGACAGATAAATGGTTGTAATTTATTGTAAAAATTAATTAAATCAAAGAATTAAATGTTTATTTTACTATACTTTATCTCCCAAAGTTAATTTTATTTATAAAATTTATAAAATGTTGACCACTTTTCTGCCATAAAAACTCTTTGCTAAGATTAAAAAAAGTACCGTTCGATAAACCGTGCGTTTTACCTAATTAAAAAAAAAACTCGTGTGTTTTACAGCACTCGTGCATTTTACATTTCGATTACGCACAAGTACGTAATAAGATACAATACAATATTGAAATTGGTGTAATAAGAGACCCTTTACGAGCAAATGTGTTATAACAACACACAACACAACACAACCATTTTAATTCTTACTAGATTTTAATAGTACATTGTATAACTCGGAAGAAAATGCGATTCCCAACTCGTGTGTATTGAGGCCCTCAGCTACGCTTCGGGCCTCAAACTACACCCTCGTGGGAATCGGTCATGTTCTCCACTCGTTAAACAATGTACTATTAAAATCTAGTAAGAATTAAAATGGCTGTGTTGTGTTTCATATTTTAAATATTTTATCATCACAATTTATGTTATTTTTGATCATTATTTGATTGATTATAGATTTATATTCACGGTCAGTATGATATGATAATTGATAAATGAAAGATAACTAAATTATTGATTTGATAATTGTTTTATGTGTGATATACCTAAACTTTTTTTTTTTTTCATGAAATATCGATGTATAATAATAAGCTGACTGACCAACCTTTAGGACCTGAACCAGGTTAAAGTTAGACCGCACTAGGATAGAACGTAGCTGCAGCGACACGGCGCGGCAATGCTGCCGATTCGGTTACAGTACCAACTTAACTTATTTAAGTTTAGTCCTGTCACTTTCCATCTAAAGCGAACAGAAAAGGATTG
This sequence comes from Scrobipalpa atriplicella, assembly GCA_029255725.1. Lineage (NCBI taxonomy): Eukaryota > Metazoa > Arthropoda > Insecta > Lepidoptera > Gelechiidae > Scrobipalpa > Scrobipalpa atriplicella. The sequence continues at coordinate 52,241 of JARACY010001708.1, read as the reverse complement.
CATTACAGACGGACTTAGGTCGAATGCACGAAACGAAACGCATTTTAGTCGGGGCCCTTTCACATCAGAACTAAATTTGACTTATTTTGAGCGTTATACGTCAGTTTGACACAATTATAATCAGCTGTTGTGTTGCTGTCACTATTTTATTCAAATTTTTGAAAGTGACAGGACTAAACTTAAATTATTTAGTTAAGTTGAAGCTATTTACGAATTGAGGCCAATGTCACTTATACATAAATTTTTGACAGTTTTTGTCGCGCCGCGTCGCCCCCCACCAATGTAGGGTTCGGTACTATATTAATAGAATAGAATAGACACTTATTTGGTATTAAGTAGGTATTACAATGTTGTACTTATAACTAATACGTATAACTACAAAATACCAAAATGGTTGCCATTCAGCATTTTGTCTCAGGTTTTTAGGCCCATGACGCTGATCTTCCGTGGCCACCATTTCAGGTCGCTGAAATACGTATGCATCTGGATAAGACTTAATATTACCTATATTACCTAATAGATACCTCTAGTAAGTATTAGGTATACTCGTACTTGCCAAAAACTATTCAGTAATGTATCGTAAGTAGTTATAAATACTTCTACGCATAGTATGTAACAAAAAGGGTATTTGCACCCTGAAGGATGTGAATCTGCCAATGAAACTGAACAACTTTTCCTAAAGGCTCCTACACACTATGCCGCCGCCGAGGCCGGCGGACCGCCCGTTTTTCAAAGCGAGCCGTCGGAATGAGCGGTTAAAAACCGCTTGACCAGTCAGAACTAAAGTCAGGCTTGACCAGTTGTTCTGTACCCTAAATCGTTTGTAGGAGCCTTTAGGAACAAAGGTCGAAAAACGAAAAAGAAAATTGGGTACTTGACTGGGTAGCTTAAAAAATTCAAAACGTTTATACTTAAAACTGACGGCTAAAAATATTGTGGATTTCATTCATCATTTAAAAAAAAATGCTCGTTTAGATTTTAATAATCGAATTGAAAGTATATAAGTTATTGATTTGAGTAGTCAATATTTACTAAAATGTGACGTCATAACTCACTATTTTCATACAAAAAAGCGTTTTTGACATTTCATAAAAAGTTGCTGATTTGACTAGTTGGAAGCTACCCAGTCAAGTACCCAATTGACTTCCAACATGCATCAGCACATTTAGTATGTGTTATGAACTGGACGGATGGCGGGGCTGGGAAACTTTGGTGTGTATAGGAGATAATTTAAACTTCCGGGATCTCCGTAAAACTTATATTTTCTTTTCACCGTATGAAAAATACATCTTCACCGATAGCCATTTTGTAAAGGAAGGAAGAGATAGCAATATAAAACAATAGAGAGAGAAATATCCAATTCACATACAAGGTTTTCATACGTAACATCATTCTGATATCGGTTCGCAACATAGGACCAAATGTTGAAAACTGGGCTCTGGCGGGGCTGAGTAAACTTGCATGTGTGCTAGATATGAATAAAAAACTTGTAAACTTTAAAAAAACTTATATTTTATCGGCACGATACAAAAACAGCCGTTACCGTACATCTTTACCGGTAGCCATTTGCAAGAAGAAGAAAGAGATAGCGATATAAAACAATAGAGAGAGAAATATCCAATTCACGTACAAAGCTCTCATACGTAACAGGTCAATTCTGATATCGGTTTGCAACATTATGGAAGCCATTTTTTTATACAACGTGTAACAGAAAGGATTACCTAGTATGTCGTTATACCGTGCCGTCAAGTGGAATATAGCGTGCCAGATAATTATATTGATTTTCATACATTTTCTCTTCCACGATACCACCGTGCCGTTCCTGTTTCCATCCCATGGACGTGTCGTCTAGTGGAAAAACGCCCATAGTGATAAGATTATGAAAATCTGACAATCCATGACACCTCTCTATTTTAACATGAAACTTTTAATTGATTTATAGATAGATTATCACTATTTTAGAGACTTTTCATTGTAACTTTGTCGAATTATCCTTTCTTTCCCGAGAAATAATTTTTTGAAATTTGATTCATTCTAAAAGGTCGTAAGTCACTAAGTTCGTCCGCGTGTACTAACTTTTTCCTTTGCCAAGAACAAAAAAGAAAGTGACAAGAGGTTTGACTTGACATTGATAGGCAAAGAATATTGTGACAGATTACCGAACTCTGTCAAAAAAATCATTTTTTTTAAATAACTCAAAAAATCCAAAAAAATCTTCGAAACTGTATATTTATTTCAGTACCTAATTCTTTTTCTTCTTTCGTGTCAATCAAATGGTAAAAGACAAATTATAGTATTTCATCCGCCCAAAACTTTGCCACTCTCACGGCTCTATCTGTAGCAGACATAAGGTCTTCTCGGCCGGAGCAACATCTTTCCACAGGCATGATCTAGCCACTGGGTCGTCTTTTCACAGTAGACAGAAAGTTTTTAAAACGTCAGTGATATTTTTCCTTAGTTATCGTACGGTCTTGTTTTATAAAGCATGGCCCTGAGTATATGGAAGTGCACGTGCTTTGTGCTAGTCGTTTTTGCATTTGGCTGTGTCATTTACGAGCTTCAATTTGCAGAAAATATTAAATACATTCTTCAATGGACACCAGCAAATACTGTTCCATTTGAATACATGGGAGTTGGACAACAAGGATTTATAGACAGAGATTGTCCATATACAAACTGTTATGTTACTGCTGACAGAAACTATTTAAAGGATTACACATATTTTGATGTCATAGCATTCGCAGGACCGCAAGTAAGAACATATTCTAAAAACCAGCTACCACAAAAGCGGTCACTTCATCAGAAATATGTTTTCGCAAGTATTGAGTCTTCAATGTATTACCCAATTTGCAAAGATTATTTCGATGGATTTTTCAACTGGACTTGGACCTTCAAAACTGATTCTGATTCAAGATGGGGATACCTTGTCGTGAGAGATATGAAAGGAAAAGTGCTTGGACCGAACACAGTCATGCACTGGATGAAACGCGAAGACATGCTCCCAGCATCAGACGAACTTAAGAGTATACTTCGAGGGAAGAGAAAAACAGCAGCATGGTTTGTGTCAAATTGTGTAGCTCTAAGCAAACGACAAGAGTTTGCGGCTCAACTAAACAAAGAATTACAATCAAAATATAATCATACTATAGATATTTATGGTAAATGTGGAAATTTAAAATGTTTTGATGAGAAAGATTGCATGGAAATGATCAGAAAAGACTATTACTTCTATTTGTCATTCGAAAATTCGTTCAGTGATGACTATGTGACGGAAAAATTAACTCGTGCTCTTGAGAGTAACGCAATACCAATTGTATATGGCGGTGCTAATTACAGCAGGTAGGTACTCGAATTACATACATACATATAATTACGCCTTTATCCCTAAAGGGGTAGGCATAGCGTAAACGATCTAAACAAAAGTTCGTTCCGCCACGTCTGACAAGTTTTGAGGGTTATTCCAGAATGATATTGCTTTTTTTTTGTAAAGAGTCTTGACGTGATATTGACAGGTTGCCAGCCCATCGCCTAAATTACAATACTGTAACCCGCCGTGCTCATAAGTAATCTGTGCTGGAACCCTCAAATCCCTTAGCTGATTTTTACAGCATGCCCGGAAGGAGATGCAGCTGGCACATTCTATGTTTTTCAATTTATTTATTTATTACATAAATAATCTCTGATTTAACCCAAAGTTGCCAGCATATCCTTAGATGCGCAAATTTCCTTTACTAAGCCATTTGATGCTCAAGATGTTTGCCGGGAACTACTTAAGGCTCGTATTTATAAAGCGATCTCAAGATTGAGAGCAATATTAAGTATGGATTTGACAGATCGTTTTGTACTGAAATTACATTTCTGATACGGACTCAAACTCGCTGTCACTCTTGAGAGCTGATTATAAATACGGGCCTAAGTAACTTGTGAAATAGCAATGTGCTTTGTTATTTGCAGGTTCATGCCGGATGGAGCCTATCTTAACGCAAGGGACTTAGGGGTAGAGAAGTTAGCTGCAAAGATGAATGAACTCATCAACGATTTCAATAAATACGCTGATTACTTTAGGTGGACAAACCACTACAGGTATCACAGAAGAGACGCCACAGTGGACACGAACGATTATTGTGCAATGTGCACATTACTTAACGATGAGACCAAAGTCAAAAAAGTGACAATTTATAAAGACTTTAGAAAATGGTGGAACAATCCAAATTCGTGTGAATGAAGCATAAATATTGCATAAATTCGATTAAATTTTACGTTGTAATCGCCTTTTAATTCATGCGAACAAATTATTAACTTCACGAACACAAAAATTATCACTCATTCACCTACACTATTTTGATCAAAATCCTAGTTTTTAGGGTTTACCTATTCTATGATCTATTTCCTTCTCTTGTCCATTATCAAAGGAAACCAGTTGCCCCAGGTAGATATAATCTTGTACATACGATAATTATGTTTTCGCCGTCTACTGAAACCGGTATTTCTTTATGGTTTGTCATCAGTTTGCATATTTACTTTTGTTCATTTTTAAACCAGCTGGCTCGCATGCTTTTTTTAAACTCTACCAGCATGTCTTGAAATGAGTTCGCACTTTCAGCAAATATGATTACATCGTCAGCAAAGCGTAAATTATTTAGTTTTTGACCGTTTATATTTATGCCTTTGGTTTCCCATGGTAAATTTAATTTCTGAATACAGATTCTAGGATCGCATTGAATATCATTGGCGATATAGTGTCCCCCTGTTTAACTCCTTTTTGCAGTGGGAAGTTTGTTCCTTTTTTGTCTGTTTTTATATACGCCTTACTGTTTTTGTAGACATACTTAAGAATGTTGATGTATTTTTTGTCTACACCCTGTTCTATTAGGGCTCTTAACATATAGCTGTGCTCGACAGAGTCAAAGGCTTTTGAAAAATCGACGAAGGCCAGGTAGATCTTGTAATCAAACTCATTACTTTTCTCAATAATTTGGTTAATAGCGTGGATATGATCTGTGGTACTAAAGTGAGCTCTAAAACCAGCTTGTTCTATGGGTTGCTGTTCGTTTAGTCCATTAAGTATCCTTGCTTTGAGTATGTTCATGAAGAGTTTGTATAAACATGATGACAAACTAATAGGTCTATAATTATCCAAGATATCTTTGTTTCCCTTTTTATGTAATAGCGTGATGCTTGATATCAGCCATTGATCCGGTATAACTTCTTCCTTGATTATATTGTTGAATATTTTTTGTATTACTTTGAAAGCTTTTTCGCCTGCATATTTTATTATTTCATTACTTATGTCATCTGGTCCCGTTGCCTTTTCATTTTTTAGTTTCTGTGTTGCTGATCTTACTTCATCAAGGAGGATATACGGGCATGTAGTTTCTAGTATTTCTGGTTGGTATATAGCAGGGTCATATCTTGAGCTTTTGTATAGTTGTTCATAATATTTGGTGGCGGCTTCCACAATACTACTTTTTTTGCATATTCTTTTTATATTATCTTGTATTGACGGTATTAAAGCCCTTCCCATTGACATTATCTGGTCGGATTTTTTCATGGAACAATTTTTCATAAGTGCCCTTTCTACTTCTGCCATTTTGTTGTTTTCTATGTCCAGTCTTATGAGTTTTCTTAGTCTTTTGTTAACATGGAAGTACAATACATAAATAAATATAATACAGTATGTAGAGATATAGAGATTTAATAGAGTATTTGACTATGAAAGCAAATCACTTGGCAGAAAGCAGCACTTATTTGATAAATTTAATACCACATAAAACTTTGAGGAAAATATTTTTTCTGTACCTCGAAAAAAGGTAGGTTGTTGTACTATAATCCAATTTGTTAAATAACATCATAGGGAAGGCGAAGGAACATTTTGGGTACTTATTCAACCCCTCTGAATATGATTAAATTTACGCCTAGTGCTAACGCTTTCTCCGACGCTAAAAGGGTATGGTACGGGATTTACCCCCTACTAGGCTACCCTGAGCAACATCATAAGCTTTTATTCTTCCTACTGGAATCCGGAACCAATTTTCTTGCTGTTTTCTCACTCACATATCGTCAACTCTGTTTAAAGTTGAAGATGGTGAGCTTAAAGCCTAACGCTTTTGGGTACAAAAAAATGTTGTATTCCCACACACCGATGAAAAGGTGGTGGCAAGTCAGGATTACAGTTATCTCAAAGATCTTTCTGAACTCTTGAAGGTCGCTTTCTATCAAGGTCTACAGACTAATCCTTCTTACGTACGTACATATAAAAGAATAGAAGTCTCAGATAAGAAATACTATCATAATATTACTAATTAGACGTGAATTGATACTAAACCAACGTGTTCAGCCCTTTAGAAGCCCTTAAAACATCAATTTTAGAATTAGCAAACATAATGACCAAGTTATGATTTGCTCTTGGGATTTGCTGTTTCGAAATTTGGTTTCAAAGAAAAAACGATTTACTAGCGGAAAATCACGTAAGTCTCAACTGTCGAATTCTGTTGAAAAAGGCTACACAATAGGTATATTAACATAGTAGTACAACATCATTTTAACTGCAAAGTGGCAAATCCATAGCAGCATTAGAAAACGTTAACTAGTTTTAATGAATATTTTCATAGGGGTTTTGCACCACAAAATTTGACCAACATTTTTCTGTAGATGTACCTATTTGCTCGATAGTCAATAAGGAAAGTACCTGTCGGTCGGTAATTCGACGTGCTCTTCTCTGGTTGTTAATAGAAATAGACAAGTGCCAGAACTTCACTACTCTGCCTCGCATAGATACTAACCTTTCTTTCCCAAGGTTACCTCCAGTCAAGGCCAAGACTGATCCTCTTCACGTTTTTCCTTATTAATAAAAAGATCCTCGCACGCCCACCAAGTTGCAAACAGACAATTAATAGGATAACTTACACACACGTACGCCCTATGGACATGGACGGACATTGCTCACACGAGTAATGAAGTTATGGGGAAACTGTGTCCATTTCCGTGGACCGTACGAAAATTACGAAATTTTCCGGCATTTTTTGCTTTTATTCAAATCAAAGATGCAAACCTCCATCATTAAACAAATAATTTCAGCAATTCGACATTACATTTCAAATATACGCATAATTATAAACAAAATATAAATATAATTAATACACATAATATTATTAAACATAATTATTAGACTATACTATTGGATAGATTTAAGGAATATGCTTCGCTTGTTTATCCGTAATCCGTATGGTTTGTTTGGTGTGGCAATTTCCGCACCGAATTTGGGTAGGCCTTAAGAGGCTACCCTGAGCCAAGTGGCGCCCTCATCAGTCAAAAAATCATAATGCACTGAAAACACAATTAATCGAAAATCCGGTACGGCGAATTGAAGTTAAAGCAAAGAAGATAATTTAGAACATCATATACATAATATTCAGTAAATGACTAGAAATATTGGCTTTTCCATACAAATTGTGATCGAGGTGGTCATTTTGTATAGAAAAGTTAAAAAAAAAAACATTTCCTTAGAAAAGTTCCTGGCGTAAGTTGTTCAGTTTCGTTGACTGAACAACCCTATCAGTTTGGGGAAAGCTCTAACACCCCGTATTTACGGATGTTTGCCTTAGACGATAATAAACAATGGAAACGCATCAGCGTAGGCTTTTCGGTGAACCAGCCAATAGTTAATTGATTGCCTTTACCATCAGTTATCGAGTTTATCGGATCAATGTGTGAAGCCGCACCTTTTCTTGGGAAACCCTAATGGACTTTCATTGTTGCATAACAAAAAACATGAGTTTCACCATAATTTCATCCATGCTAGACTGGAAGCGATGGAAATCGTGGAGTTGCCATCAGGCATAGGTACTAGAATTGCTAGCAGAGGAAGCTAAAGGTATTTCAGTGTAGGCCTATTGAAAATGATGGGCTGAAAACTACTCAGTGCAAATTACAAATAACTTTAAAAATTTTGTTATACGTACTGAAAATGCCTTCAGCTTACGACCTCCGAAAGTCCAAGGACAATTAAAATTACAATGAACTTTACTGCAGTACCTACCTACATAGGTACTTAGATCATAATATTCTTGATCAACAGTACAAACAAAATTTTAAGTCATTGTATTGGTTTGGTAAACATTTCTAGTATGGCTACTAAGAAAGGCTTGGCAGCCCTAGTACACCTACTACGTCTTACCTTACTTTTTTTATATTCTAAGGTCATTTACCCTGTCTGCATGGTCTAATCGTTCGTGCGTTCCAAATCTACCTGGATATAAAGTGGATTAATTATGAATGAAAAATAAACCGCCTTCAAATTCGACCTAAAAAAACAAATGCGCTATACTCAACACTTAGGATGGTAGCTGTGGCGGATGCAATACCTATAGATTTCAGATATATTTTCTTTTGTTTTCCTTCTGAATGGCATCTGTCGCAGCTACCATCCAAAATTTTACAGAGTTTAGTAGCTTCAAGTACGCCTATAAGAAGAGTTCCTTAGATTTTCTTAGCAAATTATTCTAAGTTAATATTAATGACTGTGTTTGTAACGATTTGGTATTACTGTTAATGTTACAAATTTATGAATAAATTGAACTGTTTTTTTTTTTGAATTTTCATAGAATCCTATAAATCACATCCTGACTTTATTTATAGTCATGGGTCCATATTCAAACCAAAATAGTAAATTTTCAAATCGATTCAAGTAGTTGGAGAACAATGAGCTCGATTCTAGATGCCATCTATTTAAGTTGTCTGTCTCTTTCAGATTTGGAAAAGGACATGAGATTTATACTCTATGGTTTTCGGTTATACTCTATGAATTTCATATGATTTTACCAAGATTTGACGCTTTATCTGTCAAATATAACCGCCATGTATTTAGATCTGAGATTTAGATGGCAGATAAAATACAGAGAAAATGTGCAATATAATTCAGAAAAAGTTTAAAACCATAGAGTATAAGTCACCTGTCATTTTTTTATCCTATTATTTTAAAAGTGAGAGATAGATTTTAGTTTTAGTTTTAGCGATTGCACCTAGAATTGACCCCAACACTATGCGCTACAAAAAAACCCCAACGAATCGATAACCATCATATTTTTCTAAGTCGGTTGAAAATAAAAATCTGGGTCTTACAACCCTTCAGCGTTTTACGTAAATAAGTGGAGTATGAAATCTTGTAGCTAGGAAATAAGTAATTCGGTTTATTGCCGTAATAAACATAACAGGCAAAGTTTAGGCCACTAGACCCCTTTTATTCGTGTAACAATTAGTTGGTGATAAAACGTAATGAGGATAAAAACGCAAAGCTAATTGCAGATGGCGCCACCAGCGAGTGTTCCAAAAGAGACCAATGAGAAGACGCAAAACTGATATTGACATTGACATTGACAGATTACTGACCAATCACAGGAAAAAGGAACACTCGCTGGTGGCGCCATTTAGTTCCAAGTTTTTATCCTCATTGTTTTATTATCTATAGGTATCGTCTTGAGTTGAACTCAATACTAGGATTTGGGATTACGAGTATTCGCAAACCAACGTATTAGAAAAGTATGAAAAAGCACTCGCGATAATTTTTTGTCGTGAAAACCATAGGAATTTACGTTTTATCCCGACGTTTCGACAATTTTTCAATTGACGTGGTCGCGGGTGAAATTTATCGCAAGTGACCCGGATAATAAGTAAAATGATGCAGAACATTGTTCCCGCTTTATTTAAGTTCGCAGGCATGGAAGAGGCAGAATTGCGCAGTCAGGTTACTTAGGCCGGTATTTATAATCAGCACTTGAGACTGACAGCGAGTTTGAGTTCGTATCAGAAATGTCATTTCAGTACATATTGGCCTGTCAAATCCATACTTAATATTGCTCTCAATCTTGAGATCGCTTTATAAGTACAAGCCTTAGCGTCAAGACTCTTTGTAAGTCAAGTATGGTCTAGACAGTTCTAAAACTAAATGATTTCCTATTTGAATAATTTTCAACGCTAAATTATCTACAGTTTTCGTTTTGTTCTTCCATTTGGATAAACAACACACAATTTCAAGAAACTTTAAAAAATGACTGTTAATTATTTAGCAATTTAAAGATGAACAGGATCAGTGAATTACTTTAGTAAAAAGAAGATTTCACAGAAGAATTGTTTATTTTAATATTCTAAATGGGTATACTCTAGACTCTAGTAGACTAGACACTAGGTCAAGGATGACGATGTCTGAGTCAACGATGGAGCGAGTTCATCCAGAAAATGCCTGTTGGCACTGGCAATCTCACGCACCGACGGAACACAGCAAGCTGTTTGGCGCCGGACTCCAGTGTGAGGGTGGTCGCGCGAGCAAGGCGGCGGCCCCTTGCGGAGCCTACCATCGCTTTGTAAGGCTTGCTATTCGCACGAGAGTAGGTATTTTGCGGCGTCCGAGCAGCGCGGGGCATACTTCGCGCACACAGCCCGGCAGTGAACTCGCATGACCCCGGCCGGCGACACAGTATACGAAAATTAGTAGTAGGATAATTATAATTACCCAGTCATTCTGAATTTTGTCGCGGGAATCGAACGTTTTTTTTTTAAATTGGCATACTTACGAATTATGGGTCACTCTATTTAAAAAACAAAAATAATGGTGGTCCAGGACCATGTGGATTCACAGCCATCTTGAAAAAACCCCCCAATTTCCAGATATCATAGATAGCGGGAGGGTCCTCGAACTAACTTTGGAGCACACCCTGGGCACAAGCACGTGCTGTTAAAAAAAATCCAAAATTGTGAAAATCAAGATGGCCGCCATACAAAACAAAAAGTCGAATATATCCTTAACGATGAAAGATAAGTAGAAAGTGCTCGAAGAAATATTATAGAGGCCAATAAAGGGCAACTTCCTGTGATCATGAAAATCCAAGATGGCGGATACAAAATGGCGCCCGAAAAAAAAATGCTCCGATTAGGCTGAAATTTTGCAGGTGGGAGGTAGTTGACGTATTGATCCGATATGTTTGGTTCGTTTTCTGATTCCACCATTTTTCAAGATGCCTGATATACAAGGATCTTTTGTATGAAGAATTTTGATTTGGCTCTGGTGTGGAAACGGTTGCTCGTGGGGGGAGCTGTTAATACTATTATTTTTTATTATGTGTTGTTTTATTATTGTTGTTGTATCATTTCCCCTACCAGCAACTGTTTCCGCGCCAGAATCGATTAAAGTTCCTTAATATGCAAGGATTTTCTGTATGGGGAGCTTTAATTGGCTCTGACATGTGAATCGTTGCTTATAGGGAGAGATAGGTCTATTGTTCTTATGCCTGTGTTGCATTATTATTGTAGTGTTATGCTATGAGCAACTCTTTCCGCGCCAGGGCCAATTAAAGCTCCCCATACAGAAAATCCTTGCATGATAAGGAACTTTAATCGATTCTGGCGCGGAAACAGTTGCTAGAGTCATCCGCGACATGGCCGTACGCATGAACAAGAAAGAACTTGGTGGCCGTGATGATCGACATGGAGAAGACCTTCGACAGGGTGTGGCACGAAGGCCTCGTCTACAAACTGTCTAAGACCCCAACACCCAGAAGAACGTCAAGACCATCGAGTTATTCCTACGAAGCAGGCGTTTCCACGTGGCAGTCGAAGGGGCTAAATCCTCAAAATATCCCATCCAAGCGGGAGTCGCCCAAGGAAGTTGCTTGTCTCTAACGTGTTATATCTATTCCATAAATACAGATGACATCCCTTGACAACTCTTGAGTGGGAGACGTCCAATTAGCACTTTGCGGATCGCAGCATTCATACCAGCCTCGTACAAACCCAACCACGCAGCCAAAAAGATGCAACCAACTCTTGACGCACTCCCTGAATGGAAAATGACTCAAAGCCAATGTGGAAAAAACGCAAGCCCTCATCACCGGACGATATGATCTACCACCGCCACTACGCCTTTAAGGCGAAGAATAAAATGAACAAGCTCGGTCAAGTACGAAGGAGTCATCATTGACCGCAATCTCACAATGGCTAAGCACGTGAAGTATGTGACAGGGCAGCGAGAGCCAAATTAAGATCCCTCTTTGTTAGTATAGGTCTATGTGTGCGTGAGCGCTGCGCCGTTCCGTCGCATAGAGGGCAGTTCATTATACGGTCTCAAGACAACCAGACGCGTTTCCTTAGTCTACCCCTCTCCCCCGCACACACATTGTTAACAGTTGGCGACAAGTCGGACTATAACCGCGTGCATTTCAGTGTCGTGTAGTGCGTTTATAATGGCCAAAGTTTCAGTGGGAACTCTGTGTACTTTCAACCACGTAAATCAGGATTGGTCGATTTATAAGGAGAGATTGGAACATTGGTTTTTAGCCAATGATTTGATGGACGATGAGGACAAATCTAAAAGTAAACGTCGTGCGGTTTTATTGAGCAGTTTGGCGGAAATCACCTTCAAGTTGGCAAAGGACCTCGCATTACCCAAAAAACTTGGTGATTTGGAGTATGCTGCGATTGTGAAGCTACTTGATGATCACTTTGTGCCTACAAAGTGTGGATTTTCTGAGCGCAACCGGTTCTATACAGCAACACAAAGAGAATCGGAGGGTATGTCGGAATGGGCGGCACGCGTGCGTGGTTTAGCTACCGACTGCGCATTTCCCGCCTCGTGGCTAAATGAACTCTTGCGAGACCGTTTCGTAATTGGAATGCAGCCAGGAAGAGAACGAGACAAGCTGTTCACAATGGACATGGCAGAGCTGACACTGAACAAAGCATTGGAGACTGCTCAGGCCATTCAAAGTGCGCGGCTTGGAGCTGCTGAATCAACATGTGTAGTTACTCCAAAATCTCAGCAGAGTAACCAGCTTCCTGTGTATCGGTTGGCGTCGGCAAGTGCGAGCACGCGCTCGCCACGTGAGCAACAACGTGGTGCCGGTGGCGGCAGGACAGCGGCGGCGGCCGGTACGGGGCCGGCCGGGACGGAAACGGTCGTGACGGCAGCGTGCACCGGGTGCGGTTACACCGGTCACCAGGCTACTTCGTGCAGGTTTAAGCGGTACAGGTGTGGCGCCTGTGGTGAGCGTGGCCATCTACGTCGGGCGTGCCCTCGAAAGAAAGTGCAGCATCATTTCGTCGAGGTCGAGGTAGATGATGACGCGGGAGATGACGGTAAGCAAGTTATCTACAAAATTTTTTCACCATTTTGTGAGCCGATGCGGGAGTCGGTCTTAGTTGATAAAGTTCAACTTAATTTTGAATATGATACAGGTTCTCCTGTTACCGTTATTTCGGAGAAAATATATAATTTACACTTTAATTCTATAGAATTAAAATCGACTGACATCATGCTATATTCTTACAGTGGTAGTAGAATTGTTTGTTTGGGTACTCTCTGTTTGCCTTTTACTTTCAAATCTCGGCTTGAAGAGTTACAAGTTTATGTTGTTAGAAGTAATGGCCCGTGTCTTTTAGGGAGAGATTTTCTTGCTAAATTTGGTTTAGGCATAGCGCAAATCAATAATTGCACAGATGTTTTAGAGAGAATGTCTAGGAAATACAGTAAATTATTTTCTAATGATCTGGGGTGTTACAATGGACCAAAAGTAAGCTTGAGGATTAAGCCAGGGTCAGAACCTATTTTTTTTAAAGCCCGTCAAGTACCTTTTGCGTTGAGAGAAGGTGTTGAAAAAGAAATAAATAGGTTGGTGAGCGTAGGTATTTTAGTGCCAGTCCGTAGTTCAGAATATGCTAGTCCAATTGTACCAGTTTTAAAAAGTAATGGTGACATTCGTTTGTGTGCCGACTTTTCGGTTACTTTAAACAAGCAACTGATAGTGGATAAGTACCCGTTACCACGTATCGAGGATTTATTTTCAAAATTACACGGAGGCCAGAAGTTCTCTAAGCTTGATCTCTCGCAGGCTTACAACCAATTAGTTTTGGATGAAGAGTCTCAGATGTTAACTTGTGTAAATACGAATAAAGGAGTGTATAAATTTACGAGACTTTGTTTTGGATTATCTGTTTCAGCAGCAATCTTTCAGAAAACCCTGGAACAAATACTTTCTGGGATGGATAGGGTGTTAGTCTTCCAGGATGATATTTTAGTTACCGGTTCTAGTGACGAGGAACACATAAAAAACTTAGATGAGGTTTTTACTCGACTAGAGCAAGCCGGATTGGTTTTACAAAAAAGTAAATGTAGACTTTTTCAAGATTCTGTGACCTACTTAGGATTTATAATTGACCGGGAAGGGCTTCACAAATGCCAGGATAAAATTAACACTATTCTCAATGCGAAAACACCTACCAACGTTTCAGAATTAAAATCATTTCTTGGTATGGTGAATTACTACCGTAATTTTATTGAAAATGCATCTAGTAAATTGAGTCCTTTGCATGCGTTATTACAAAAAAATGTCCCCTGGCAATGGGGCACGGAACAGGAATCGGCTATGTTGCAAATTAAAAACGATTTAGTTTCAGATGTAGTATTAACTCACTATGATCCGCAGGCGAAGTTAATTTTGACTGTAGACGCGTCGCCGTCGGGTCTAGGTGCGGTGTTATCGCAAGTAGGTACAGATGGTTTGGAGCGCCCAGTTTCGTACGCGTCACGCTCGCTTTGTAAGGCGGAGGTCGGCTATAGTCAAATACAAAAAGAAGCTACTGCAATCGTGTTTGGTGTTAGAAAATACCACCAATATTTATATGGTCGTTCGGTACCATTCACGCTGAGAACGGACCATAAGCCGTTACTATCCATTTTCAATCCTGAAAAGGGAATACCTGAAATTACAGCGAATCGTTTACAGCGGTATGCGATTTTTTTATCATCATACAATTTTACTATAGAGTATGTGTGCAGTTCCCGCAATGTTGCTGATTTTTTAAGCCGTTCGGCACCTAACCAGTCAGATTGCAACACAAACCTTAACTCTAATATAGACAATATAGACAAGGCAACTTACATAAACTTTGTGTGTGATGATAACAAACCGTTTCTAAGTTTAGAAGAGATTAGCTCTCAAACTCAATCAGACCCAGTTTTGTCACAAGTGTTTAGGTATGTGCAGTTAGGCTGGCCTACGCGGAAATGTGACGATAATTTAAAAGCATATTTTAATTGTCGTAATGAATTATCAATTGAACGATCATGTTTAGTTCGGGGTCCTAAGATTATAATTCCAGTAAACTGTCGTCGTACAGTTTTGTTTGAATTACATAATGGTCACTTAGGTACTAACAAGATGAAGTCCGAGGCGCGAAACCGGTTCTGGTGGCCGGGCCTATCAGCTGATATTGAAGTGTTTGTTGCATCGTGTGACGTATGCGCATCGCTGCGGCCGAGCCCGCCGCGCGCCCCTCTCACTGTATGGCCATTTCCTCCACATGCGTGGTATAGGGTCCACATGGATTTTCTGGGTCCTATCCAAAATAAAGTTTATCTTTTGATTGTAGATGCATATTCAAAGTGGATAGAGTGTTTTGATGTTAGTACAGGTTATGGTTCAAAGGTCGTTATTAGCAAGATGTGTGAAGTGATGAGTAGGTTTGGGGTTTTTAATATTGTGTGCACAGATAATGGAACTTCTTTCGTTTCTACTGAATTTGAAGATTTTTGTAGGAGTAATGGAATTAAGCACATTACATCCCCCCCTTACAACCCGAGTAGTAATGGACAAGCAGAGAGTGCTGTCAAAATTGTCAAAAAGGCCATTAAATCGTATATTTTGTCTGGTGTGGGTAACAGAGATTTGTCAAATAAATTAAGTGAATTTTTATTTTATTATCGGAATTCCGAACACAGTACAACAGGACGGTCTCCCGCGCAAATACTATTCGGCCGTAAGTTGAGAAGTAGATTAGATATATTAAAAACTTGTCAAACCCCATCATATGACCTCGATCTCGACCGCGTAGTGAAAGACAAGCAGTCCTTACAGGCTAGTTATTATGGTGGTAAACGTGTTACCACTCTAAGCAAAAATGAATTAGTGCTCGTTAAAGTGTATAAAAACAATAAGACTTATTGGATAAAAGGAGTTGTTGTGGACACTTTAGGCAACTCCATTTATTTAGTTCGCTCACTAGATGATGATAACAGCCAACCCTTCAAGAGGCATGTCAACCAGCTTTTGAAGTATTTGGGGGAGGAAATTCGCCCTGATCGCTCGTTTGAAGATATCAGTCGTTGCAGTGAATCGGGAGAGGAAAATGATCGAGACTCAATTCTGGAGATGCCTCCCATCATCATTTCTGCCACACCTGGTCAAAATATTGATGAGCCGGCGGCTGGTTTGAGTTGCGCAAGTGGGGGAGAACCATCCCCTCACGATGAAGAAATGGTGCCAGTTAGCTCTGAGGATGCCGTAGATGACAGTGCGGAAGATAACTCTAACATGGCTTCGCCTGTCACTTCTCCTGATGATGTACCAGCGACTCGAAGACCTCTTAGGGACTTGTTTATTTTTAGAGATTATTTATAAGCTAAGGGTGGAGGGATGTTAGTATAGGTCTATGTGTGCGTGAGCGCTGCGCCGTTCCGTCGCATAGAGGGCAGTTCATTATACGGTCTCAAGACAACCAGACGCGTTTCCTTAGTCTACCCCTCTCCCCCGCACACACATTGTTAACACTCTTGGACAGCAAACTACCCACTAGGACAAAGATCAACATTTACAAGACATACGTACGCAACACCCGCCTGGTACGCCCTAACCAGCAACTCCCCAAAGAAGACAATCAGAGCTCAAGAGAACCCAACCCTCAGAACAGCGATAAAGGCTGCGAGATACATGAGAAACGACGTCATACATCGCGATCTAGAGTGGGAGAACGTCGAATCATGGAACCAAGAACATGTTCGACAGAGCAGGAAAATCATCCTTTGAGCACCTCAGGATCATCACTCCCTACCACGCACGCCCCCAAAGACGAGGACCCTCAGACCCTGCAAAGAGGATTAGAGGAAAATCTACCAGAGGCCTGCCAAGAGCAAGATACTTAGTCCTAAAAGAAAACTACTAGCCTAGCCACCTGTTTGCTGGTCGCTCACTGGGCCTCTCCGAATTGGGTCTTACCCGGTGAGCTTGACCGCGGAGGGTGGCTAACAGACCAAGGGACCGGCCTGTAACTGCAGGCTGCGTGGAGAGTCCAGGGAGTCAAAGAAGCTCCGAAGAAGATATCCACCGAGGTTTTATATAGTTAATGTTATTGGGTCGATTGACTCGAAATCCACACGACAGAAGAAGAAGAAGAACGTTATTTGATTTCAAATATTAAATAATAGAATCGATTTAAGTTTTCATTGAAAGTCTTCCACTTGTTCAAACACACAAAATATAAGTAATAGAAGATTAATCTTAGCGATCTCAGTAGTTTCCCTAGCAGGTATACATAAGTCAATTTCTGATACCCTCCTTTCAAAATATTACCCTTCGCCACTGATAGGCAGTACCTATGCAGGTGGCAGCAGTGGCGAAGTGTTCATAATATAGATATCAAAATGTCACCCTTGTCACTGGTAAATATACTGATATGATTATACTGTGGCGCTATGACCGTTGAACATTTCGCTTAGTTTTAACAAATATTATATTTAATTTCTAATTTATGTATTCATTTGATGAATAAAGAAATAATTATCATTTCGAAAAATTTAAATATGATAAAAAGTCCTAAATTACATTAGAAATAAAATATTTATTTACTTTTTCTCAAATCTTTGGAGCGCATTCTTCTGACTCATTTTTCTTATGTCTTTAGCTGACTTTTTGGTCTAACCTTGCATCGCTTGTTAGCCATAATGAACAACAAGCATACAATTAGTTTATCTAAAACTTAAAAATTGGTCCAAGAAATTTTGCGAGAAAAACTGTCACAGGTCCGTCGTCCGTAAGCGCCAGGGCGCGACTGATTGGGCTTGCCGAGCCACCGCGTTCGCGATTTTGGTACATATTGGAACATGGTAAATACGGACTTCATTTAATCAAGTAAAATTCAGCGAATGCACCTAGAAATATGTTTAGGCTTTTAGTCAGTGTAAAAATAAATTGTAATTTCGTAATAGTTTGGACATGGTACAAAAACTAAATTCAAAGCAGAGGTGTCTTTAGGATTTTTTTATATTGAGTTAAGTTCATGATATCATGTAACTGAAAGCGATTGCACCTGTGCTAGATCCTTAACTAACACATATATTTTTTTCAGAATTTAGATCTCAATATTTTTAAGTTTCCTATCGTTTTCCAATCTTGAAAATGCGGCGTTTGTTGAAACACCTCGCCTTAAAGTAAGTAAGCCTGTGTTGCCGTCGCCCCGGGTGGACCACTAGGAGGTACATCTCACACCGAAAAAATAAAAATTATCCTAAAGGATGTTTCAACAGTTATCATAAATAAAAAATATTCATTGCATAAATTGAAACTAAAAATATTCATAGCGTAAATATATACATACTAACCTACATACTCTACGTATGTTGTATAATCTGCTGGAAATCATGTGAGCTTATTATTCAGTACTCCCTTACCGAATATTAACGTAATTGAAAGTTACGTAAAAACAAACCGAAAACCGGAAAATCTGGGTTAGGCTCTCCCACAAATTACGGAGCAGAGTGTATTACCCTGTCCGATGTCCAAAGTAAAGTAAAGTCCGGACTTTATCCGGGGAGACCTGGCTACGGGACGATGACCGGCCTGGATACGTTTATTGCAATGAAGCTGTAAGATACTTGGATTGAAGGAACAAGAGAAGTGTGAAAACACTTTGGACTGGACATAGTAAGTAATTAGGTGTTGCTGACTGTTGCTCGGGGATCTAAGACCTGACTGTGGACAACGGTTACATATTGTAAAACCGAAATTTTTAAACCCAAATTCCATATTCCCGAAAACGATTCGACTTTTTTTTTATTTCCATTTTTTCGTTTTTCAGAAGTTACAAAATCCATATTATTAAAATCCAGAATTTTATTTACCTTTTTTTTTATTTAACCATTGACTTATATCACAGATCAACTTTTTACCACAATAACGAAATCCAACTATAACTTTATTCCACCACTCTGTTTTCCAAATATATTTTATTCCAAAACATTATCTTACCAAAATGTTGAAATCCAAATAAATCTTTTTCTAGATAGAGTTGAGAATAGAGTAAAAGTCAGCTTGCTATAATAAATGCTAAGCAAGCATGCAAGCACGCATGCACGCATACAAGCATGCATGCAAGCAAGCAAACAAGCATGCAATGCATGCAAGCAAGCAATCAAGCAAGCGAGCAGCAAGCAGGCATGCAGGCATGCATCACCAGCAACCTAACCCTCGAAGGGTATGTCGGAAGCGAACTGGGCTCGCTGCGCTCGCCCATCCTCGCTTCCGCCAAACGTACCGAACCTAATCTATCCGTGCCGGGGTGCCCCGAGTCGGTTCTGCATTGAAATTTTGAAATATGCGGTTTATTTTCTGTCTACTAATTCATTTGGGAATTGTAACTTTTGGCTATTGACATTGTGGAAAAATTGCTTGTTTGTATGCATGATGCATGCAAACAAGCAAGCATGCATGCATGCATGCATGCAAGCAAGCAAGCAAGCAAGCAAGCAAGCATGCAAGCATGCAGTCAAGCATACATGCAATCAAACAAGCAAGCGAGCAGCAAGCAGGCATGCAGGCATGCATCACTAGCAACCTAACCCTCGAAGGGTATGTCGGAAGCGAACTGGGCTCGCTGCGCTCGCCCATCTCGCTTCCGCCATACCCTTCGAACCTAATCTATCCGTGTCGGGGTGCCCCGAGTCGGTTTTGCATTAAAATTTTAAAATATGAGGTTTATTTTCTGTCTAATAATTCATTTGGAAATTGTAACTTCTGGCTATTGACATTGTGGAAAATGTTACTTCGGGGCTTAAAATTGTTGGAATATTGATACTGGTTTGAAATGAATTAGTTGTCAGAAGTAAAAAAGGCATTTTAAAAATTTGGTAACAGTGTTTCTGGAAAATGATATTTCTGGAAAATATAGGTTTGGGATTATAATTAATATGTCAAACAAATCATCTGTAAAATAACACTACTGGCAACCATTTTCGTGATATTAAAATTCGGAATATAGAATTTCGGAGGTACAATATGTTACCGTGGACAACTAGCAAGATGGTATTGCCGCTTAAAAAGCCTATTCCCATAGTGGCGGCGAAGGCTGCGTATGAAATGAAGCCGCCTGGTTTACGACCATTTTCCCACTGGAGTCCGGCGTCAAGCAACTTCCTGTCTTGTTCGGTTTGTAAGAGTGCTAGTACTTTCAAGGTTTGCGAGTTAACTACCTGCATCGTCAACTGTCTTCTGGTCATATAAAACTAACGGGCATGCAAATATTTCAAAATATCGCAAAGGAACAGCCATCAACATTTTGTTCTTGTATATTTTCAATACCCCAGTTTACCCGAAAATAACCATAGATTGCTTGAAACAGTGCTACATCTCTAATTTATTTTAATTAAATGTAAAGTCTTTGTTTTAGCCGAGATTAAAAGAAAGTGGGTCGCGAAGTTTAACGTTATACCTAGTAGATTTTCATTTGACTGCTTGGAGACTATTACGCCGTTAATTTGTTTGGTTGAACATGTTAGGCTACATTTTTATCAATTTTAAGGTAATTTATCCTAAGGTCAGTTTGACGCAGTCAGTTTGACTTTAATGAAATATTTTCGTGCGCTAAAAAGTAGCATATGTCGGTCTCTAACTTATCATCTATCACCGTGCCGAATTTCATCAAAATTCGTTCAGCCGTTTAGGCGTGAAAGAGTAACAAAAAAACAGACAGACAGAGTTAATTTCGAGTTTTTAATAATAATAAATAAAAAATAAATAAATATTAGTATGGAGGTAGGTATACATTTCCCAAAGATACCTACTTATCGTAACGGGTATAAAAGACACCTTTGCGTTTTAAAACCAGCGCAGCGTAGCTCAAAGAAAACTTTCGTAGCATGTTCTACGAATGTGCTACAAGTGTGCTACCAAATTAAACTTTTTTTTTAAATACGAAACATGGAAAATTACCTAATATTTTATACCTGATTTGTTTTTTGTTTGTTAATCTAAATCCTATCTCAACTGAATTATGCATGAACTAGTTATTTACCAATAATAAATCTACCAACAAAAAAGGAGTCGGAAATATTCTCCTAGATTTCATTTCCTCGCTAACCTAAAAGCTGACCGATTTGGGAACAGCATTTTTTTTTCGTGACCGCTTTACTTGGTGACTCAGAAATAATTTCAATTTCAAAATTAATTTAAAAAAAAACCAAAATTCTTAGCCTGAATAAAATATGTACCCAGACAAAATACCTTTCACTTGCTTTCACTAAGATTTATTAGGTTCCTAGTTTATTCTCATTAATTACAAAGCAAAAGTATTAATATAAGTTACAGGAATAATTTAAAAAATGCAGATAGTTATAATATTATAATTGTGTGTTTGGTAATGTGCCCCTGAAAACAAAACATCATACAATGGAGTTTCACCAATTATACAGGCTTTCCCAACGGTTTTCCCTTTTGGGTTTGGAAGTTAGATGTTGATTATGATTAAGAATCATTTTTTTTCAAATATAGGACGTGCATTTTAATTTATTGTCTTGATCTTGTAGAACTCAGGAGGATCTCAAACTACACTAGTATTTTAATACCTTTTCGTTAACTAGATCTGAAGCAACTTCATATCTATACAGGGTTTAAAAAAAGTATAATGTATAGTCTGTATAATGAAGTAAATGAAGCCGGCGCAGCCTTTCCAGCTCACTTCCTAACTTGTGCTGTTTCCTTGGTAACTTTTGTGACGTAACGTTAGAGGGTGTTCACGGGAACTTCTAGCAAAGGGGATAGCATTTCATGCCCTTTATTTGCGGGTATCTTACTTTGAGTATTATTACTTTAATTTCGCGCTGGACTAGAAAAAATTGAATTCTTTTGTTAAGGCGATCAGAACTTATCACTATAGCAACATAATTTCTGAGATAGCGCTCCTTTTCTATATTGCTAAACAAAATAATTAGTTTTTTGTATTGTGTGGATTCAAATTACATTAAATAAGTTACAGGTATGTTAGAGAATAAATTATTCAATATTGTATTTCATTTTATGTGCTTCACATAGATAGGATTTCATATTTCCTATAATAACAATATGAAATATATGAATAAACTCAATAAGCCACATATAAAACGGTTCATACAAAAAATATTTACTGTGAGGGTAACATCTGCCACATTATCGGCAGTAATGACAAGATGAGTAGATATAGCATAGTTAACCTACCTAAATGTGTGGGTAAATGATACAGTATGTGGCCTGTATAGTAAGTAAAGTCACTTATTTTCGGTTTGATATAATAAAACTGCGAAACAAACTGGGTTCTTCTTTTCGTAAAATATAAGTATTTAAACAAAAGTAGGTAGGTATTTTTTAATGTGATTTGATTTGTCTTTAAAAACGCATTGGAAATAACATAGAGGCATACAAACATATAAAATTGAAGTTGGAATTTAAAGTTTATCAAAATCTTTGAGATTTGTTGTTTTATTTTATTATTTTTGGGGATTAAGTCACCCCAACATCCCTTCAGTTTAACCGTACCACGTACCAGGCGCGCATATCTACAAGGAGGGAATAAACCGGTACTGGAAAATGTACCGGTAGTTTCCAGCCCGCCCCAAATATTTTCCCGATCGCACTGCACATCGTAGGATAGGAGCTTTCCCGGCTGAGTCATTTAGGGGTGTCAATTCGAAAAGATACCGTTCACACCATTCATAGTTACTATCATATACTGATTTACTTATAGGTAGACTTATTTATATAAGCATATTTTAATTTACTATATTGCTTTCATTTTTTTTATTTTATTCAATCATAGAGGAATGAATGAATATGTACAAATAAATTTGAACTAAATCACTATGCAATACCGAAAGAGCGATTATGAATGGCTTTTATTTAATTTATCCTGTCTCGGTGTCTGTTCACTGTTCATACTTATGTCAGTACAAAATCTTGTTTATAAGAGCAAAAGTTGCGAAATGATGTAAAAATTAAATAAATTGTTTATTTTCTTACAGAATCGATCGCAAATTTAATTAAGTCGAATGGCTAACGTAATTTGTGATAAATATTTCATGTCTAAATTAGTTACATAAATCTTGAAACATATTTCAACCTGATTTATCTAAAACAATTATTGCAAATGTTCGCAACCCTAGAGCATCCAAAACCTCCGTTCATTCACCCCGTCCCGCCCTCGCCGAGGGCAGCCACCCCACGATACAGTGATCTCTTCAATACTCCTGCGAGCCTAGTACTCGAGGTCGTGGCGCGGGGAGATTTTTCCGGGAAAACGCATTTTTTTGTCACATTCCCGCGGGTCACGATCGACGTGAGGATGGAGTGGCTCTTGTGAAAGGGATGACATGTGAAAAGGGGACATTGACTCGACTATTCGGCGGTCAGTTCATAAAATGGTAATTAGATGGTATATCTTAAATATGTAGAAACCTAAATTTTAACATTATTAATATTCTTGTCCAAGAGATAAATCTTATCCGATTTACCATATCCCGGATAAATGTGTGTCCATTTATCAGAAGAGAAAAGAGAACAAGGCACCCACACATGCAAGGTATCCCAATTTTCGTTGTGTGTGTCTATAGTCCGTCCGAATTGTGGCCACGTGCGATTTTGTACAGCTTGTTCGGTCAGTTCTGGACTTTGTAGGTCTAATCAGTTTCATCGTAGGTACCAAGCAGTACCTACATACATTTATTATGGTCCCTAAAAGAAAATCAATTATTTGAACATTAATTTATAATAATAATGAACCTATGGGGAGCCAAAACATATTTATTAAAGCTCAGGGCTATTTTCTTATTTCCTTAATGCCATTTTTTATCAAAATAAAGTAATTAATTGAAATTATAACTTAAACAACCCTTTTATTCCATGGCTTCAATTATAAAATCAATCAAAACTTAATCTTAACTTTACGCAAACTCGAAGTCTCCTTCAAAATTATAATGAACTTTTTACCTATCTGTCCTATCAAAATACGAAGCTACATCGAAGACTAAAAAAATAAAAAATCTAAATAATACCTAAGTACTCGAAATACTGTAACTAGCTGCGACCTAGTAATAAAGTCCATGGCTACGACAGCCATGGCTGCCATTCAGGAATTTTTATCTGTCACAGCGACCATCCTCTCCTAAACCTCGTAAAGAAAAGGCCTATACTCAGCAGTGGGTAGATGTAGGCTGAAATGATGATGAAGTTCTCTTTGTGCACAAGAAAGACACAATTCTGGTTTTAAAAGATACATCGAATTTAGAAGTTTTTTCAAGCATAAAATGGCATGAAATTTCAGTAAAAGGGTTGAAGTACAGATCAAGAATGTTATGAAGGCGATGTTCCAGATCTGATTCCAGGAAACGGATACCAGGGCTAAATGGAGTGAAAGTTGTTAATATTCCGGTAACTAGGGCGGGAGAAGTGGTCTAAAGTGACACAAAGAACTGCATCGATAAGTAACGAGCTCGGTCAGATGAGCTGATGGGAAACTGATACGTCTGTATCCCTTATGGGATAGGCAGAGCGTCAACCGTACCTATATTAACAACCATTTCACGTCTGATAGATACGTACCTATATTGTAGGCAATTTCAGATGGAATTATGTATCGCTACAGTGACAGGTTGTCAGCCTATCATAAGCTTGATTGCCAATATCTACATTGAAACCCTCCTCGCCTCTCTCTACTGATTTCTACAGCAGATATATAAGCAGCTGGAACATTCTAATTTCATTATCACTCCCAGTCCAGTGTGGAAGATTAAAACTCCTCTACGCCCAGGATAATAGCAGCTGGGACATTCTATGTTTTCGAGCATGGAAGTTTATTCCGGTAACTAAGGCAGGGGAAGTGATCTCAAATGACACAAAGAGTACCTATCGATACTTTACGAGCTCGGTCAGATGAGCTGATCGGAAACCTGATACTGATTTATTAAGGTGCCTTAAAGGATTTTCGTGTAAGGGGAATGTCTTTTCAAGTTCTTGTATTCCAGCTGATAGGTTTCGTGTAAGATGGGGAATGTCTTTTCAAGTACTTTTTTGTATTCCAGCTGACATTATTTGGTTTATTGTTTTTAACTCTAGTCCTAGGCTAGTAAACTAGAAGCTAAGTATCTACTTATTTGTAACCGAGAAATTTTGTTTGAATTGAAGACACTGGCTTACCTGCAACACACCGACGACGAATCTCACACAGCACAGCACTGCATGTGGTGGGAGGTATACAGGGTGCAAAAAAGTACTGCGGTCCTTTAAAGCACATGCTCAACTAATGATAACAAACAAGCTTTCGCAAAGCACTTTTAGCTCCAAATAAAATTTTGCCTTGTCCATACAAAATTGCAGATGTAAAGAATATTTCTGTATTCGAGCTAATATTTTTGTGCTTTGGGAAACTTGTTCGGTATTATTAGTAGGGGGGTTTTACGCGGGAATCGTAACGAATCGCTGCAGGTTGGATTTTCTGGATTTCTAATTTAGTTTTTCGCGGCTATTATTGTGATAGTGTAGTGGGATTAGCATAATAATGTGCCGGTAGTGAAAGTCAATGTGGTGAAAGTGAGAAATGAAGTACCGCAATCCTGTACCTATGGTTCGAATCGACGCTCCCAAATAACTTAATACAGCATTGGATTGTGGCACCACACTCGCAATCTAATGAGTTCTAGGTTAAGCTAGGTTGGTGTAGGTTAGATAAGGTTAAGATTACTCAAGAAAGAATACTGTAGACTTTTACACTCGACACTGGCAGAAGTGTCCTCAAATCTGGGTTGACGTTTGCCAAAGACAAAAAAAAACATCAGTACAACATGTCGTTCAAAGGAACGCAGTACTTTTTCACACCCTGTAATTGGAGCTTCAGCATGAATAGCGTTGTGATGGGTTCTAATCCTGCTACTAGTGTAAAACTTTTGGTTTCTATAAAGTGCCTAATTCACAAAAATAGAGAACGATTTGCCTTTTCCATATTCTCAGCAAAAAAGGCAAAGCGATACGGAAATATAAAGGAGACTAATGTTCAGCCGGAAATTCAAATAACCATAATACATTGTGCTAATAAAAATAGCCCATGTATGCTTAAAATATTCTATATTGGATCCCGAAAGGCTGCCAGCTATGATATACGCCATAAAATACATACGGGGGACCAGCTATCAATGTCTGTCTACTTCTTAGCGAGTGGGTTTTCGAGTCGAACGCAACGATCCGAAGAACCCTGGTGTCAGAGTTCTCAAATTCTGAAATGAAATGGTTAGTGTAACGACCACTATCAAAGACAGTGGCAACGACGGCTTAACGTGCCCTCCGAATCACGGAATCCTTTTTCTTTGCGGACAATCAGGTGCTTCAGCCTGCAAGTTCCTAACCAAACAGAGGAAAAATCTCATAAAGTGACAAATTGAAACACATCAATTTGTCCCCCCCCTAAGGGAATCGAACCCACGACGTCCGGATTAGGCTCAGTCCGTTAGACCACGGAGGCAGTGTGTTTACTGCCTATGTAGTACGCATTGGCTGAAAAATCTGTCACACATGCTCAAAAAAAAAAGAAGATCTCACGCACACAGTCGCATCCCTGCAACACCGGATCCACCTGTCTATGCGTGCGGGTATCGGCGGATATCGATCGGTTCGGGAGAGCTCCAAACGGTTATGGTCCCCTGGTACTTCCCGATCGGCTCTCTATTATCGGCGATTGCCGATACGCGACCGATTGATTGATTGGTTCGGTTTTTTTATCGGTCTCGGTTTGCAATCAAATCTTCGAGTCCACATTAAAGTTTGAATTTAAATATTTCCAGCAAGTCGTCGCCATTCTATCAAATTGAAGTAATGAAGAGTGGGCGATCCCTGTTTAATGGATCATTGAGTTTAAAAAAAGGTTAGGACTACTGAAAGATTATTGAGTTAGGTTCGAGTTGTGTCATATTTATTTATTTATTTTATTTTATTCGGAATACCAACAGCGTATACAAATGCAACAATATAAAAACTTAATAACTACATAGCCATTTAGAGGTATTCGCATATTCATGGACGGGCATATCGGACATACTAACTCAAACAGCCACTATAAATAGTTAACTATTTTTTCTACAACATGGTAAGAGTCTTCATACCTAAACAAAATCAAAATTACCTAACGATATATTTTATATTTATCATATTTTTTGTTTACAGTCTGCACCATGCTTTAGTTTTCAATATTGACATTTGACGATAGAGTTAAAAATATTTGCGAAGTGCCGCGAATTTTTATTAGTTTTAAAAATATTACTTGTTTTTCTTTTATTTCATTTACAAATTATGGCAAGCGGGTACCGTTGGGTACCGTAACCTTACAATATCATTCATTAGAAACTATTTGACACTGGTGAGACATTAAATAAATTACTTGCTTGGCTCGAATAACGTGAGACTATACTTTAGGCCTCATTGGCTCGGAACCTCATGGTGATCAGATCATGATCACAATGTCGAATCTCAATAAAAAAAATAGTAATTTTGCTCCCAAACCCTATTTGTGCGAGACTTACCTAAAAAAAAACCGAACACGCAACGCAACACGTTTCCTCAGTGTTTGATTCCCATTTTTCAGCAACTTCCCAGACTAGGCAACTAGGCGAACATAAATCTATAGGAATTTATCACGGCGCGTAACCAAGTTAGATGGTGATTTACTGGACACCTTGTGGCTCTTTACAGTGCACGATGCTTTCCATAGACTGTTGTAAAATATAATTGTCAAGACATTCAAAGGATGTTAGTTGACCTCTCAATCCAGTTCAATGCCTACAGACAGGAGAACACAAAATTGTTCCCAGTTTGATTAGGAACATACAGACTGAAGTACTTAAAACTAATTTTGACAGTTTATGTTCATCGTGGATGTTACATCAAGAATTAACATAAAGATTTAATGAGCGAAAGATGCCATGGTTCGTTGGGTGACCGAAGCTTCGGTTCGCGAAGTAGAGACGATGATATGGTACGATCACATGCACTCAGAAGATCAACTGGCATTTCTATCCATACACAGACCTTGTATGGAGGAAATATGTAGTCGATTTTCATGAAATCTGTGTCTAATTTTAAATTTTGCTACGATCCAACATCATTCTTCGTTCATAGCTGATCTATCTTAAATCGAGGGTAATAAACTAGACATTTGCTCTCGCTACCAAATATGTCATGTTTCTTGGATAACATTTCTCATGGAATTTTCCCTGTGAAAGTGCCAAGTGCGTCAATAACATTGAAGTAGGTACTTGTAAGTACAGGTAGGGCAGATCAAGTTAACCTTATAAGCAAGACTATCATTTTATTAGTCCTAACCTAATGGCGATTGAAATAAGGACAAATTAAATGTTATCGTTTTATTTGTTGTTGACTGTACGTGATTTTAGTGTCTTACATCTGATAAATATTTATCCAGATCTTGCCAAAATCTGCAGATAGGTAGGTAATTAAAATATATAGTTACTAACGACTCTAGTAGACGTATAGTTTGAGAATAGGTACTGTAACAAACGACTCAACTATGATAACCTGGATTGCATGAAATATAATTTATAAAAAAAATATGCTCTGGGTGTTATTGATAGTTTATCATTTTAATCATCCAACCCATCATCATCTTCCTAGCCTTTTTCCCGTATTTCACGGGTTCGGCTACCTAACATAGGGGATTGAACGAGGGTACTGATTTTTACACAGAGCGACTGCCATCTGACCTCCGCAACCCAGAAGGGAAACTAGACCCAATCCTAGATTAGGTTACACACAACCTTTGAATTTCTTCGTAGGTGTGTGCAGTTTTCCTTACGATGTTTTCCTTTACAGTGAAAGCGCCGAATAAACGTACATATGAAATTCGAAAACCGAAAAACACATTGGTACAGTCAGGAGTACGATTATCTGACCTTAGCTCTTGCACTGCACAGTTCTTGCTAGGGTCATCGTACTCCTGGACTGTACGTGGTGGGATACGAACCACGACCTCCGGGCTTTAATCATCCAACCCAAGTTAGTATAATTAATTTATCAAAGTTTCACTATGGTTGCGATAAAGAAGACAAAACATTTATTTTTCACATAGGTAAGTTTGACTTCTTTATTATACTTATTTATTAGTCTTGCGACTTTCGCGTGGTGATTTACAAACAAAGTTGACTTTGATTTTCTTTAAACAGGTTTTACTTACTTCCGATGTAACGTGACATTTCTCTTTATCTGTTTTTAGCACTTCAAAGGAAACACCAACCAAATTTTGTTACGCCATCACTTTCGGTAACACCTAAAATAATAATTAATATTTCCATAGATGTTTCTAGAATACGTGGATTTGGGTGACAGCAACGGCCACGATTCAACAGAAACACAATTTAACTAAATATATCTGTCATTTTATGCTATAAGGGAACAGCAAGGGACAACACTACAATTGTATGAATTATAATTCTGTCAAATCAAGTCGTGGTGTGAAAGGATATCGACCAAATTTCTTTAAATTTTTTAGAACGAATTGTAACCGAAAGGATCAAAATTAGTTCTAATGCCGTCCTTTTCTGTCCTCTCGAAACATAAAATGACAGGTATGGTTTTATATAAGTTAAGTGTGTTTGTTTTGGAATCGGCACCAACGTCAAAAACGTTTGCCAAATCTTTGTTCATAACATTTATTTGACAACTTCACGACAAGTCTAATCTGTGTTTCAAGTAGATTTGAAGCACAGAAAGACATAAATTAATGATGCTATACTCTGCTACAAATGGTTGGCACAAAAATTAAAAAAGATGATGATCTCTTTTTGTAGAGAGCTGTGAACTTTTTTGTAAATAATGGTAGAGATACTTTTAAAGACACTAATTAGAGCAGATATGTATTCTATTTTCGGCAGGAGTGTTTTTTTTTTGTTCATTTTCATCACTAGATTGCTTCCACCAGTAAAATGGATGTTTCATCCAGATTCAGTTTTTAAACATAATACTTAGTAAAACCCCGAAGTGGAAGTGGAAGCGGTAAATCCTAGGATCCGGTAAAACCTAAGATTTACCAATGTCTATCGGTAAAAACCCGAATTCCGGACTTCTGCCACCATTCACTTGGTAAATCGTAAGATTTATCTCAGAACACTGGAAAATGTTCAAGTCGTCTGAGGTAAATCCTAGGATTTACCAAGTAAATGGTGGTAAAAATCCGAAATGAATATTGATCACAATATTTTTCCGGGTTTTACCAACAATGGTTGGTAAATCTTAGGTTTTATCTTTCGGGCTTTTACAGTAACATATAATACAGTTATAAATTAATGAACGAAATAAATAAAAAACAAATAAGTAAATGAAGTCGTAACGTGTAAATAATGTTGTTGTCTCATTCTAGCATCTGTTCCTATTCTGTCTAAAGTTAACAAGACTCGTGTAAGAACCTTCCTGAATTTGTTAAACTGTGTTTTTGTTGCTGTAACTTTTGCCCTAAATCCGCTGCAGTGTTGTTGTTTCGTTACTTAATAATTAATGTAACGCAAATAAAAAATATCTCCAAACATAGGCTTTCCATATTAAAAGGAACGATAATCAATAATTTTGTATGGAATAGACACATCACCATCACCACCTTATTTTATTCTTTTTAAAAACTGCTATAAGAGTTGTTCAAAAAAAGAAAAAAATAAGTTGGCGTCAATAATAATTAATTACATAAACTACCCAACGCCTTAAAATCAGAAAGCTAACAAAAGAATTTTAAATCCTTTTCTATAAACTAGATACATAGATAGATAAACACTTTATTGCGCATTAAACAAACATACAATGAAAGAAACTTAAAAACTAAATGTGCGCAAAGGCGGCCTTATCGTTTTAAGCGATCTCTTCCAGGCAACCTTGAATGCCAGAAAGAAACACATAAAAAAGAGCAAGTAGCTGCAGCAACAAAAACAACAAACAGAGGAAACTGTACACTAAGGCTCGTATTTATAAAGCGATCTCAAGTTTGAGATCAATATTAAGTTTGGATTTGACAGGTCATTTTGTACTGAAATGACATTTCTGATACAAACTCAAATTCGCTGTCACTCTTGAGAGCTAATTATAAATACGACCCTTAAACCCTAAAACTTAAGTAGGTACTACATAAGCATAAATACGAATAGAATGTAGTAATACTACTTTCAAATAATACTCATAAACTAGATAAAATACATACACAAGCTTACTTAAACTAAGTGTAAATAACATAAAACTATTTCTCGAAATCTCAAGTTACTCGTGAATGTCACGCCAATCAATTAAGTTTCCATTTGTTTCAGTATTACTCCGCAATATTATTACGTAAGATTGTTGCTACGAAATAGCTACGAAAGAACCTTCTAGTGCTTTTACTTCTTAGGATTCCGTAATCGAACCTCTTATCCTTTTAGTCGCAGTAGTTCCTTTAGTCCTTTTAAAGGAACTATAGTGGGACGAAAAAGTCTCACTATAATCCGTTCACCATAAAACTGACAGCCAATAAATAGTACATTGTTTATCGAGGGGAGAACATGACCGGTTCCTACGAGGGTGTAGTTTGAGGCCCGAAGCGCAGCTGAGGGCCTCAATACACACGAGTTGGGAATCGCATTTTCTTCCGAGTGATACATAGTGCTTTATACTACACCTATGAGGAAAATATAATTAAAAATCCTTGTGTGTTAAAGAATGATATCACTTACTTGAGAAGATATCTTAAGAACATTTGAAGTGTCATTATCCATTCGAACAGAACACAAACAAACAAAACACATATTAATACAGTTACACATTACATCGAAAACACTAAAAACTTAATTTACATAAAATAAGTCAAATAAATCAAAGAACAAAAAATAATTCGCGCGGACATGTTGATTTTGCCATATTTTTTACTTGAAAATATAAAAGAGGCAAGTGAAACAAATCACATACTGCCAAAAAATTTAAGTGGCCAGTATCATTTTTTGGGCTTCGAGATACAAACTTTTTTGGCATCCGCCTGTTTCTAGTCTTGAATTATGAATTTTAAAAAAAATATGGAGGGAGAGAGAAGGAGAGAAAGTAAATCCCATATATTTTTGCCGCCCGCATATTCGTTCGCTTGGATTTACGTTCTTTCTTCCCTTTTTTCAAGTAAGAATTAATACACTTTCCGAATAGGTGTAGTATAAATAGTAGAGCAAGCTTCCCAAAAGACGCCTGCGGTTCACTCTCGGTCTGAAGATATTTAGACACGCGGTAGCGTGACCAGCCAAGTTCAAGCCAAACGAAGAGAACTGGTGGGCAGCACCGGGCAGCAAGCCAAGTTCTTGCTAGTTTGGTGCATGGTTTGCACAAAAAAGTTGTGATATCAAAAAAGCGGGCCAAGTCAAGGGTTTATTAAAGTAATTCTAAGCTCTTCAATAAGGTATCATTTCATGCAACTTGGCCGTTGTAGAGTGGTGTTGTAGGTGACAGTTTGTATTATTCTCTACAACGGCCAAGTCAGTTGAAATTATACCTTATTGAAGAGCTTAGAATTACTTTAATAAACCCTTAATTACTTTAATAAACCCTTGACTTGGCCCGCTTTTTTGATATCACAACTTTTTTGTGCAAACCATGCACCAAACTAGCAAGAACTTGGCTTCCATTTTTACATTTATGTTTTTGGTGGGTTTGTATTACGTCCTTACATTATGAAATTACCGATGCTCAATAAGAATGGCATATACAATACAATCGAAAACAAAAGACGCTCTGCCTTATCTACCCCAAAAACACTAAAGACCAAATAGTTGTGTCTTTGACAATTTTAAATTCTCTAGCTTTAAAAGGTAGTTGTTTTACTGCGAATGATGGAACGAACTTTCTGGAAGGTATCGTTTAGGTTTTACACTAGTATGGATTCCATTGCATTACAGTAATGTTACGGATTTGGAGTAAGTAATTTAAATCAATTTTTGCCTAAAACTATATGGGCCATTTTTATTTCAGTGCTAATATTTTCCTTTTTTTTTGTCACAGAGATTAAACTGATCAACTTCCAAAAATAATTGGACCTCCCTTACTGCCTTTTATTCATTTTGTTTGGGTTGTCCATTTGATTTTCACAACTTGTTCCTAATTGTAAATATTAAAGAACCTATTATAAGTTGGTACGAAAAACACAATCGCTTGATACCATATTTCTAATTTTAACTTCATTCTGTCGAGTTTAAAAGGTTGTTGTCCTCTGCCTCTTTACACCCATAAAATTAAAGGAATAGTCGAACTCTGTGGAACACGTAATGTTTTTTTTTTTTTCGAAATGTTTGGTTTGCCCTTCTACTGAGCCAGTCAATGCCTTTTGATTCATTCAAAAAATCAAATAATACTTAGTTAACTACTTTTTTATAAAAATCAAATCTACATTATTTTTAACTTTATTTAGGTACCTATTAAAGTGCTATAGGTAATCTAAGTTTTGAGACTCGATTTTTTTTGTAAATTAAGTTAAACTTTTAAATTAGTTATGTACATAAAAGCATAGAATAAAAGTAATATACCTGCATAAGTTATTGAGAGTTAGGACAGTTCAAAAATTGAACTTGGAATCCGTTCTTCCAGTGGCATTTAACTTGTTTTTGGGCGCAAACGAACCTTCTTGCTTCGCATCAGAGCTCCAAACGTTCGGTAGTACCAGGCAACTAGGAATCACAGGAGCATTCCGCATTCCACAGTCCCATCCTATATCCCGGATGCGCTCTAGCCGGGCGACGACCTAGAGCGATAGAGACAGACACGGGACGCCTATTGTTGTTCCCTTCTAACGAACGTTCGGTCTTGCCAAACGAAAGGGGTTTCTATTTGATTCATAATAGAGTTGAAAGTTGTATGAAGCTATGAAATGGGATGCAGGTAAATTCTGTAAGAAACGCCAGCTGATTTCCGACCGCCGCCGATAGTTAACATCTTATGGCGTCCAAACTTCAAATCAATTTCAACTCTAATCCATGTTGGTAAAGTGTTGAAACAAACTTTGGACTTATTTTTGGTTTTGTTAAAAATGGGCTAGGAGTGTGAGAAATTCGGGAAGAAACTTCTTCGGTAGTACTAGGCGGACATGAAACGATAGAAGCTGATTTTCCCACGTTGTTCCTTTGTGGTTCTCACAAGTTTTCTCACGGTTCCGTGCATTTGTTTGTGTTTAAACTGTTTAATCAATCTTGTATCGTCAAAGTATAAAGTTATTTCATTCGAAAATGTAGTAAACACATAAACGTCAAAGTGTCGAATGTAAAAAGTGTAGGCAATATTTAATTAAAATTATAATTAGGAAAACGATTAATTGATTGATTTTATTACGTATGTACCTATAACCGATACCAATACAAACTTGATCTTTCGCCCAAGCCAAAGCGGTCAAGGCCTAAAATTACCACTCAATTAGCAAAGTGAAATTTAAACCTATCAATTCGAACCTATCGAAGACCGTTTAGTAAATAAATTGGACGTTTATTGGAAAGGTATCGGCAATTGCCGATAATGGACAACCGTTCGGAAAGTACCAGGAGAATATAGCTACCGAAGAGTTGCACCGAACCGATCAATACGCCGCCGATACCTCGATATCTATATTGCCGAACACACACATGTAAGGTGCAGGTGTTGGTGGGTGGGAACAGGGATGGGAATGTTGGGAATAGGGAATCGATGCATGGCCGTGGCATTGGTGTAGCTTCAGTTTAGTGAAAGCGGTTCTACACGATCTTTGATATTCAGTGAAAGTGTCAGTAAATATCATCGTAGTTCTACGATTGATTTTGATATCATGATTTTTGAGAGTGACATATTTTTATAAATTTTCATTAAATCTTTTCCAGATTCTGAATCGACTTCTAATCTTCTTTCAAAAGAGTTTACATCTAGAAGTTTCAGTAACGACAACTTTCAGAACAGGGGCTAAAACTACCAGAAAATCACATTCTCCTTACCATACTATTATAATACAATCTCTTAAAGCATAACTAAACCAAACCACAGAATATTAGAAACCGCCGCGCACATAAGTAATCTGTGACCCAGCTCTGTGTATCGCTCGTAGAAATGGAACGACTTGCGATTTCAAAGCACAAAGCAAGGCGACAAATCGCGA
The DNA here is from genome assembly GCA_029255725.1 of Scrobipalpa atriplicella. Classification (NCBI taxonomy): domain Eukaryota; kingdom Metazoa; phylum Arthropoda; class Insecta; order Lepidoptera; family Gelechiidae; genus Scrobipalpa; species Scrobipalpa atriplicella. Next base: position 17,018 of record JARACY010001708.1, on the reverse strand, counting down.
AGTACTCCCATTAAACGTACAGTCAACCCACATTACTAAGTACTACGTAATGTCGATTAGCAGAAATAGGGAGAAAGAAAACATCATTACCAAATTTATGGGAAAACTGCGCCTTTTATAGCCAGAATCGGTGTTATTAGAACGCGAAGTTAAGCCTCCTATATTATATACAGGGTCTTTATCTAAAACTTATTGGTCTTCTTCTATCATTTTATGTGGATTGTACTCCTGCGATGTGAATGATATGAGGTCATCCTTATGTTATTCTAATTCGGCATTTCACAGCATCTAAATGATTTTGTATGATTAACTATATTAGGTACTGGAATTTTTAGCATCAATCCTTCTATTTACAACACAGAACTCTATAAGTAAGTTTTGTTATTCATTATTTGCATAATTTGTATATTTGTTTTCTGTTCTTAGCTTCTTTCTTGTTACTTTAATGTTTATGATTACAATGAAGCAGCGTATAAGAAATATTTTTGTTGTAAGTAGGTATTTGTATAATAAAAATAAACTGTATTATTTCTAGAAGAAGTGTCTGTTGTATTTTGACGGCCCCCACAGCCTAGTTGGCAGTGTACCTGCCTGCTACGCTGAGGGTCCCGGTCCCGGGTTCGATTCCCGGCCGGGGCAGATATTTGAATGATGAATTTAAATGTCTGTTTCTGGGTCTGGGTGTTCTTTGTGGTTGTTTCTGTGTATGTCCATGGCACCCCGATACAGGGAATCCTAGTGGGGGCTATGAGTGTGGACGTGTGTTTTTTTGTTTATGTTATACTTTTTGATTCTACGAAATGGCCCACTGACTCTAATACTGAGTTACCTAATTTATCCATCACCACCCAGATTACCACTTAGGTCGAATTAGTTACCTAATCTAGCCTGATTCTTGGAAATGCGTCGTGGTGCTGCTAATCCCATGATGGTAGGTAACTAATGTAATACAGGGTCGTTGTTCGACTCGAAAATCCACTCGCTAAGAAGAATACAGGGTGTAAAAAAAGTATTGCGTTCTTTTAAACCACACGTTCCACTGATGATAACAAACAACTTGCGCGAAGCACGAAAATTTTAGCTCGTAATAAAAATTTGCCTTGTCCATACTAAATTGCAGATGAGGAGAGCATCTTTGAATGTAAACGGCATTTTTTTTTTGAGGAAATTTTTTTGTGCTTTGGGTAGATGTTTGGTATCATGAGTAGAACATTTGGTTTACTGCGTTCCTTTTTTTACACTCTGTATTTAACACCTAAAACGATTACTGGCCCTGATTCGTAAACAAAAACACAACCATACATGTAAATTTTGTCTTGAGCGAAAATTTTGTATAGGAAAGCCAAATTATTTTTCATTTCCTGAAAGAATTTCCTGCTGATAGTTGATCAGTTTCATTGACTGAGCAACCTCTTTCAGTTTTCGTTAAGTCTACACCCGGTATTTCTATAAAAATCAAGATATATTGCCCGTATCCACAAAATTAACTAGGTTATCTAGCTAGACAAAATCAAAGTAGGTATAAGGCTGAACTAGGTAAGGCAGACAAACTAGGTAAGGCACCACCGTTCTATATTCTTATTTCCCTAATAGCGAAATGATCCAATTGTCCCCAATAGGTCTGATCTACCCAAATTCACTATTATTCAATCTTATCCAATAAAAGATGTCTTGAGTGACCTTGTCCAAAAGCGGCTGATGAATTTATGATGCTATAAATATGATGGTATAACAATTAGGTACAATTAAGTGATTCATGGTCTAGTATATACCCTAACCACGAAGTAAAATAAAAAGACCTGCCATATGGGAAGTTAATAAGCCTCTCTAACAGGTCTTTTTATGTTTTAAAACATGGTCAAGCTTTTTGAGTTTCTCAAAATGCGACAAAAATTAGCGAACATGAAATAATTACGTATGCGATTGTGCCCTCCTTCAAGAATCATCCTGGTAGTGCAGTTCATTGTTTTGTTATTACTACTAGTAGTGCAGCTGGTAGTGTGGTCAACAACAAGAGCTTGTTTGTATGAGCTGTAGGTGAGAGACGAGATCATTTTTGTGTAACTTTTACTCTCTGGGGCAGAGGTGATTAGGTGAGCGATAAGTGAGTGATCGATAAACCTCATAATCATAACTATCACATCATAGTTATAACTAGATTATATTTTTTGACAGAATCAGATTTGTATCTTTTTATTTCAGCTTTATAATGGTGTTTATAAATATGCTTTAGTACAAAGTGGTGTGTCTAATGTTACTGCACGTAGTTTTGGCAAAAGCTCAGTACGATGACGAGCGCTGGTTTTGTAAACAATGTGGATTACGTAAGCATAGGTGTTTCAAATTTATCGGCCGTAAATAGTTTGATTATGACGTATGATGAATCATCATGAGATGCACATGAAAAACTTTAAAGAAGTTAGAAGAGAAGATAAAAGAAACAGGTGTCTTCTCAGATGAAAAATCTGGTAATGATCAGTGACATTATTTGTTTTGATTTTACAGGGCGTAGTCGAAGAATCCCAAGGACAGGATTAATACTAGCCCTTCATATACCTTCACACAAAGCCTTCACACCAGTGTTATCTTTTTCACAGTACAAGAGAGCATTGATTAATTGATTATGTAAGTGAAATACTTAAATTGGGTAATTTTAATAAATATTACACATACACCCGTTTCTAAATCTCATGAAAACCACCGTACAATATTTACGGAAGTTACAGTCCAAAACATTACATCTCCACCGTGTCGCCATTCCGTCTTTTGGAATATTTTAGAACTCTACAGCTCTCTTCAGGGTTAGAACAATATATTGTGGAAGGGCTAGCCAAAGGGACAGGGTTATCTAAATATTATGTTTCGTCTTTTCAATGGGCTCGAAAAATTGCAGCTGTGATTTGTTTGTAACCTCGTACAATAGTTTTCCATTCGAACATGATGAAAAGGTCATTTGACGCAAAAATTGCACCTCTTTCAAAATATACAAAACGCAAAATCTTTTTCTGTCTTGTCGTGTGGGTTGCTGGTTCTGAGCCGATGATTTCTGGTGTGGTTGGCGTAACGACCACATTTAGATCACCTTTTTCCAGAAATTCAGTTCGTAGGCGATTTAATGATTAACATGACTGCCAGCGTCCTACACCTACAATCGACAGTAAATGAACGAGAGGCGGGCCAGCAATAACATTATGTACCTACTGTTTTCTTGGAAGGTAAAGTAATCAAATCATAATCTTCTAGATCCACGTCAATATCACATTTCGGAAGAAGTTGGTATGGTAAAGTAAAAAACTTAATTCGTTCTGATCCATCCATTTGGGAATAAAGAGGAACACAAGAGAATAATATCTTACTACAAATCACCTAAATTAATTCTTAAAATAATTAGGCCCGTATTTATAATCAGTTCTCAAGAGTGACAGCTAGATTGAATTCGTATCAGAAATGTCATTTCAGTACAAAACGGGCAGCAGTTCATATCCATACTTAATATTGCTCTCAATTTTGAGATCGCTTTATAAATACGAGCCTACCCCATTCAGGAACAAAGGTAATCAAAGTGGTATTTATGAATAAAATTCGTTGATGTGTTCATTCCATTCTTCTTGGTGTTTTCAGCTCCGTCCCTTGGTTGCAAGGATTTCCTTCCCTTTACCTATGTAGACCCTTAAAAGAATCAGCTTATCCAATACGAAACTTAGAGAAAAATACTAACCCTGAAAAACATTCAGTCGTTAATCCAAACTTTAATAATCCTTATAAAAGGCGTCAAATCAAAAGTGGTACAAAATAAAACCCCAGAAATTTTATGTCGAGTATATATTTTCCAATAACATTACAGAAAATACTTCGCTGGAGAAAATAATTAAATGACAACAAAACGACTATTACTAAAACGGCTTATATTTTGCGCGGCTTCCGTATGTCGATAACTTCCACTGAGCCTGGAACAAGAAAATAACTATTAAAAGCGTCGTACAAATATGTAATTAAATAAGTATAAACTAAGCCAGTATAGCATCACCCCATAACTTCCTGTGGGTGTCGTAAAAGGCGACTAAGGGATAAATCCAGGGAATGGGCAGCAGCGTTCCCTGTGAATGGAAAACCCCCAATCTTGGGGAGGCCCATGTCCAGCAATGGACTGTTGTAGCTGATGATGATGATGATGAATTCGCCGGGTCGCGCAAGATCTGCGGTATTTAGCTATGAAATTCCAAAGGTTCATTCCTAGATATTTTAGAAGTGTATGATATGATCATTCTTAAGAAGCTACATTCCGCAAAATAAAATTCGGTTGTCCTATCTATACCGGGTGTAAGGGACAGCGTCCCGCAAACTGATAGGGGTTGCTCAGTCAACGATACTGAACACATATCACCAGAATTTTTTTTCAGGAAATGAAAAAAAAAATTTGCTTTTCCATACAAATTGTCTGATCAATGTGGTCATTTTGTATGAAAAAGCAAATTTTTATTTTCATTTCCTGAAAAAAATTCCTGGTGGTAGTTGTTCAATATCGTTGACTGAGCAACCCCTATAAGTTTGCGGGACGCTGTCCCTTACACCCCGTATACTCGAATATGTCTCATTGTTCCTGTTGATTACATCTTACAAATAGAAAAATGCGATGAGTTTTCAAAATAAACTCGAGAACTTTAAATTTTCCGAAGAACTTTCCCGAAACTAAATAAATTGCAGTCAAGACACCTTAACGTTTAAACTGTTTTCCTTAGATCTCCCGAGAATAATCATAGTTCAGGCGATAAAAGGATTTCAAACAAACTACACCGGAGTAAAATACAACTGATTGCTCAGTCAAAGACACTACCAGGAAATTCTTACAGGAAAAAAAATGGATTTTCTATACAAATTGTATGATAGAGGTGATCATTTTTTATGGGAAAGTCAATATTTCTTTTTCATTTCCTGAAAAGAAATCCTGGTGAAACACTGGAGCAACCCTTATCAGTTTCTAGTACGCTGTCCCTTACAACCTGTTTGTTTAAGTTTAACGTTTGTCAAAAAAAACTCCTAGGATTCGGGATGTTGTATTAAAATTCATGCGTCTGCTCTTGAAATAACGAGTGGTCTATAGGCGTTATCTGAAGAGAATTTTACCATTATTAAAATATTGTCTTTTTACATTTTTTATCAGAGATGAATGTTTTTATGCTAAGGAAATCTAGCTTTTAGTAATGATTAATAAATAAATGTAACCAGTACTATATAATCAATTTGACTTGACAGACAACAAGTTAGTTACAATGTAGTTGCATTAAATGTTACCACGTACATATTTTTTTTTCTAAATTATCTGGACTAAACCTTTGCATCTCTACAGAATTTTCCAACGATTTTAGAGCTGGAGTTGAGTAAATCAATTTGACGTTGTATGTGGCTTCGTCTGCCGTGAACTGACTGGACACACCCCCGGGCAAGGACCTTGCAGTTACAATACTTATGTACTTAGTTGGGTTCGAGTTTCAGTTTAGTAGAAGTAAGTACGTGTTCTGTATTTAAAAGAATATCCTCTACTAGTGCTTCTATGTATACGGTGTAAATAGCGCATAATAAATAATTATTATGTGAGACAATGTGCATCAGGATATGTGACTGGTCTTTGATCTATCGAGTATTTTTTTATTAACACTAAACTACTCTACGTACAACACGATAGGGTATTTGACTATAAAAATAAGAAAATTAAAAAATGGATGTGAAAAAAATGTGTGTTTGTATTAACCGTGCGTGCCAAGCTTTTGCTTGCTTAATATCAAACATTAATATCATTCACTCTAGACTGAGAGACTTGGGAGTGATAAAAAAACATAGAATGCTCCTGCTACTTCTCTTCCCGAGCGTAGGTACCTACTGTACAAATCAGTTGGAAGAGGAGGACGAAGACGAGGGTTTCCTGCAAATTAGGCGAAAGGCTGATACCTATTAGGAATACACAGTTCGTTCTTTATAAATTGACCCTCAATCCTTGTCAAATGTACCGAATACGCCGCTTTGCCTATCCCGTAAAAATGCAGGCGTGATTCAGAGTATGTAAAAACAACTTACTGGGCGAAATAATACATACATACATACGTCTGACAAGTTTTGAGGGTTGTTTAAGATAGATCTGTATATTGCTGTAGTGATAGGTTGTCAGCCCATCGCCTAAATTACAATTATACTGAAACCCTCGAATCCCTTAGCTGGTTTTTACAGCATGCCCGGGAGGAGATGCAGCTGGCACATACTATGTTTTTCTATCGCTCCCAGTCCAGCATGGCGAATTAATGATGAATCAAAATACCCTTTCGTGATAGTACTAGGTGAAAATGAGCTAGCTACTAGATGATCAAGCTTATGTATGAAGAATAGTAAAAAAAAAGAAATAATGTTTTGATGAGCAAACATTTGTATCAATGTAAAACACTGAGCTAATGTATGGAGCAGACATCATCCAAGCACTTTATGTTCCATTTAATATGTGTGCATGCACTCATATTCATACTAGTAGTGGTCCGACTCGATTTTTTAATAAAAAAAAAGAGTTGAAAAGTTAGAAACATGTCGCACTGGGTATTAATATAAAAAGAATAAGATTTCATAAGTAATTACGTCAATATAAACCGTTTAAAATTAAATACGGACGAAATTCGTGCGGATGCCTTATTGAATTTTGGGGACATGTCGTATGTTTGTGATGGCTGTTCCATATACGCTATTATAATAGTAGTTCAGTGATGTAAAACAGTAGTCCAAATTAAAAGTACCGGAGACTGAGTCAACAATAAAACCTTGTATGCTTTTAATTTTGTTTATGATTGGGTATGGTATGACATAAAGGGTTGTATAATTTCCGGAAAAACGGATGCAGAGTTATTCCGCTCTTTTGCTGTGCGCAATCATTGAAAGCATTATTTTTTAAATATTCTACGTCCATCGTCTACTACAAAACCTAATGACTAACAAGTCAAATACCCTATCGTGTACGTACGCATCAATGACGTCATAATCCATGTAAAGTGCGCAAGCGTCGCCCGCCGCCGTCGGCGCATACGCAGCTCTCTCTTCAAGTTTCATTTTCACAGTCACTCCTGTAGCGGTCAAGCTGTCAGGTTTACTGTGGTCAAAGCTCATTTCTTTTTCTTCCCTTTCTTCCCTTTTAAAAGAAAATAAAAAATGTAAAAAAAATGTCTCGGTCAGAAGATGTTAGTCCTCACTTTGTTGTTTTTTTCTTGTTCCTGTAAAAATAATTTAGATGCTATTTTCGTTTCGAATTTCGTGAGTGGTAAAGATTGCCGTCGAGATAGAAGGAGGTCCAAAAGAGGGGAATCATTTTATAAAGGCAAAAAAATAATAAAACATACAACCGAATTGAGAACCTCCTCCTTTGTTTTGGAGTCGTTTAAAAATGAGAGTAAATTAAGCATAAATACAATAATGTATGTGTGTTTGTGTGTGTGTGCCTGTTATGCAGGCAGACCTTTATTCTCAGTTTGGACACGAAAAGCTGTTGCCAAATATTAGAAAAAAGATAAATTAATTTTAAAAGTCAATTCTTCAATGCTTCATGCATGACACAAAGAAAGTAAATCAGTTTTCTTCAATGTAATCAAACTAATCAATCACAAAGTACAACCCGAAGTAAATATTTTCAATCCCTTCGATTGAGTCGAGGCTCTCAACACTGTATTTGCTTTAGGCACTTAACCCTTTGCGTGCCAAAAATTGGACGGGATAGGAACTAGGGCGTAAACACGATCACAAACATCTGCAAGTGGGGTGGCCAGGCGTAAGGAAAAAAACTGGACCAGGGTAAATTTTCTAAAAATATAAAAGTAGTTTTTTTTTATGAAAGAGGGAAGCAGACGAGCAGGCGGGTCACCTGATGGTAAGTAATCACCGCCGCCCATGGACAATTGCAACACCCGGGGGGTCACAAATGCGCTGCCGGCCTTTCAAGAAGGAAAAGGCTCGTTCCTTGAAGACTGCCATGTTGTAACGGGCCGGAAATACCTGGGCAGATAACTGAGTGGCCCTTATAGACTTCCAACATCTGGCAACCCTGTCTGCAAGTGGGTTCAACGACTGAATAACGCAGCAAGAATGTGCCTCAGGGATGGAGATTAGAAAATTTGGGTTAAACGTGTTGCCTACACAAACAAAACATTAGGCTAAACTCAGCGTATCTAGACAAAACAGTGATTAAGGAAAGCTTTTTTAAGCCCTATAATCACGGCTTTATCTTTTAAGGGGTAGGCAGGGCGGCAACCTCTTACAAAGGGCAGTCTGTGCTCTGTGGCAGTCTTTGCCCTTCGTTGCCCGTGGTCCATCTGGATGTATCACGTGTAGGTATTTTTTAGGGATATTTTAATACTGGGTGTAAGGGACAGCATCCCGCGAACTGATACCTATCACCAGGATTTTTAATCAGGAAATTAAAAAATAAAATTGCTTTTTCATACAAAGTGACCGCCTCGATCACACAATTTGTACTTAATGGAAAAGCAAATATTTTTTTAAATTTCTTGAAAAGAAAAAAACCCGGTGATAGTTGTTCAGTATTGTTGACTGAGCAACCCCTATCAGTTTGCGGGACGCTGTCCCTTACACCCGGTATAGGTGATATACTCTTGGTGAACATTTGCACTGTAGCAAATCTATTTAAGGACTCATTTTTATTTATTTCCGTTCATATCGTCATGGTACCTAAATGAAAGAAAATACTATCGGTAAGAAACCGTACAAATTATAACATGTATTTCCACTATTCATGCCATATTCATAATTATGTTATGCGTCACGGTCATTACTCATTAGATTTTGTAAGTACATTTTTATGATAGAGCAGCTGTGAGGCAAGAGCAGAAATGTGATTAGAAGAATTCCCTCTTAATGTAATAATTACAATCATGACATTTATTCTGCGTTAAAACCTCAGTCACACTGGTTGTCTAAATAGATTTTTTTGTGTTAGTCAATTATGCTACGCCTGTGCTACGCCTCGTAGCAGCTATATCGTTTAATTAGCTTAGGTAGGTGCAGCAAAGTATTTATCTTTGCATGAGCTTTGCTTACCCACCCATAACTTTTTACGTTACAAAATCCTACAAAAAATCAAAAACCATAACGACTTTCTAGACGACCAATTTACTTTTTGCTACGAAATCAGAAACTAGCTACGCCGTAGATGGATGAACTATTCGTAGCTGGTTCGTTTTTAACTACTACGAGTAATATTATTAAATATTACTAAATTTGTAATTATGATCCACTATGCGGTGTCAGAATAGCACCACCCCAAGAGTCAAAAAACGAAGGGAACCCATGAAGGGAAAGGTCATCAATATAAATCTGCCTGCCAAGCATTACTTATGTGTAGGTATGGCAAATCCTCCATGATCGTCTTAGCAGGTAAGTAAGCCCTCTTTGCCCGTAGTCCACCTGCTTGTTTTGTCTACCTATGGTCCACCTCAAATAAATGGCAAGTCAAGGTGTACAAAACGAGCAACAGGGCTCTCAGACTCTCCGATCTGACCAGATTCATCGGATGAAATCGGACAAGAGAAGAATTAAAATAAGAGTAAAGAAATAAATGGTAATGTTAACTTGCTGCTGTTTAAAATCAGTTATGCAAACTCATTCCCACTAAACCGTAGACGTCCTCTCTTGACTTTCAGGTTAACCGGATCACGACCCCGGGTTAAACCTCCAATCAAGTCAAGCTAACAGTTGGTCGCACTTTAATTTTGCCAGCCTTTTAAGATTATAAACATCAAGTGTAATTTTGTGTGAGCGACCTTTTTAAGTCGATTGCTTATTGCGTATTTTGAAATAATTTCTAGAAGTTTCTGAGAAGTGAATGTGAATGAAACTTGGTTTTTTAATTATAGCTAAGAAGGTAGGTTGTTATAAGAAAAATAATGGAGGGAACGATGTTTTTTTATTAGACGAGGTATTTTGTTTGTCTTCGTTTCAAGTAATTAAGGATCGGATGAGAAAAATAAAGGACGTTGTTAGAGAAAAAATATTTATATAGAAAATTCTCCTGAGCGAAAGGCCAAGCATTTTATTTATTTAGGTTAGGCTACTAACTAAACATATCGTTAATGATGATAGAGAAAGAGCATTTTACCGATAGAAAATCACTTGACTTGCAAATCGTAAATGCAAATCTTGTAGACTGAAAACAGAGGGGAGAATATGAAAAGTTCATCAGCTATGAGAAATTGTCTGCATAATAATCGCGAAATGCGATCAGCCGTGATCGAAATTTTCCATTCGCTGCTTACCCTCGTATAAGGGGTTACTTTTCAGTTTGTAATGGATTTCATAAAATCTAGGTTTCGTCGGACAATAGACAAGATTTCAATTTGCGTTTTACGCCCTGCCCGGCGAGATTTTATGTGTGTAAATATGTTTTAGAGAAGTCCTACATGATAGTCGGAACAGAAAAAAAATTTATAGAGGCAATTATGACCAACAGCGCAAAACATAGGGTAACTAACGGTAGACGGGGAGGATATACAATATGTCGAAGAGTACATTTTCTTGGGCCGGACAAAGAAGTCGAACGCCGTGTTGATAATGCTTGGAAGAGCTACTGGTCCATGAATGACATAATGAAAGGCAATCTTCCTTTATCTTTAAAACGCAAACTCGTAGACATGTGTATCTTACCCGTCCTAACCTATGGCGCACAGGTCTGGTCTTTGACTGCTTCTTAGAAGTCCAAACTAGCGGTTTGCCAGCGAGCGATGGAGCGCAGCATACTTGGGGTGAAAAGATTGGACAGAGTCCGTAACACCACTCTGCGCTCCAAAACGCGCATCACTGATGTAACCGAGAAGACGGCAAACCTGAAATGGGACTGGGCGGGTCACGTATGCAGAATGCACCCAGATAGATGGGCCAGGTTAGCAACAGAGTGGGTTCCCCTCGATAGCCGGCGAGGAAGAGGAAGACCAAGAAAACGGTGGCGTGACGACCTAGATGCCTTTGACAAGGACTGGGTAAACATGGCTCAAGATCGCGAAATGTGGAAGGAAAAAGGGGAGGCCTTTGCCCTGCAGTGGGACGTCCCAGGCTAACAAAAAAAAAGAAGCGAGATGCAGGATTTTACGGTCTTCGGGTTTTTCTTTATTCAAACATTTTACATGTTTTTCTTATTGCCAGTTTTTTTTTTTTTTTCAATTTATAATTTTAGTCCAATATTCCAATCAAGGGAATTAGTTTCAGTCTTATTAATTTATCTATTCTCAGCCTGTTGAACTAATTTTAATCTCAATGAGACTTGTCTAAGTAATTAGAAAACATTTTAGTTTTATTAAGGTAGAGAGGTCGGTCATTTTTATACTATGCGTAGGTTTAGTCAAATGAAAGTACTTTAATTTATTAAGGAGGGTTGTTCACACCCACACACTAGGTCCCGTACCGTTTCATAAAACTACAAATATACCTATATACTCCGTTTTTTTAACGTTGCGTTATCGATACCAACTTGTTTTGCGGCCCATAAACTGCCTTTTCTTTACTGCTTTAAAGAAAGTCAAACGCAAAACATAAGCTTGTAACAAGGTTGTTGTCTGCGGTTCCGAAAGTTGAACCTCTGGTTGCAAAGAAAAAACTGTTTATGGGCCGCAAAATACGTTGGTATCGATAACGCAACGTTAAAAAAGCGGAGTATACTACTGTAGGTCAGCTAGAAGATTTCTTTTTAGAAATAAGCTGTATTTATTTATATCTTACTACTGCTGCTTGGCCATATTAATTTGTGATTGTGCGTACACACACACACGCGTCCTTGTGTGTGTAACTACAGGTTTACTATGCCGAACTCACGCACACTAAGGCCCGTATTTATAATCAGCTCTCAAGAGTGACAGCGAGTTTGAGTTCGTATCACAAATGTCATTTCAGTACAAAACGACCTGTCAAATCCATACTTAATATTGCTTGCTCTCAATCATGAGATCGCTTTATAAAAACGAGCCTAAGGTAATGTAAGCACATTTACACACACTCCCTACACTAGTATTGCGAAGCGGCAGTCGTGAGATAAAAATACTATACCGTAGTTGCTCAAAAAAACAGGAAATGACGAGAAACTGGCTTTTCTATACAAATTGTCTGATCGAGGTGGTAATTTTGTATGGGAAAGTAATATTTTTATTACTTCCTGAAATAATTTCCTTAGTAAGCGTTGACTGAGCACCTCTGAACTCCTCTCAGTTAGCGGTAGCACAGAATATTATAATAGTACGCGGTATGCTGTTCCTTACACTCAGTAAAATACAGGAAGATTAGTACACTCATGAGTAGGTACACTATCCACCAATGCTGCTTTAATAGATAGGTGTTTTCTCAAACATGCATGAAAATAGTCTTATTCCTTATGCAAAATCAATACGCAAACTTTGACATTTACGGTTTCTCAAATTTAAAAAAAAAACTTTTTTATTTTTTTCATAGAACGTCTTTTTCAAATTTCGAACAACAAAGCGCTCCGTCAAAGTACAAAACGCCATTCCTCCATGCCAAAACTCTCCGGCAAAGTGCAAAACGCCATGACTTCATGCTAAAACTTTTTTTTTCTAAGGGTACACTTGCGTTTAGTTTCAACCATTTGCATTTGTGTTGACCTAGCACTGAGGCTGTACGCCATAGATTTTTTATTTATGTATTTCCTTGCATTAATTTGAGAAAAGCACTATGTAAGCCTCGGCGGAAATAGCAATTGCCTGACTCGTATTATTGAAGTCCTCGCCTGCGGCTCGGACTTCAATCCCTACTCGTGTCAATTGGGTACTTGACTGGGTAGCTTAAAAAATTCAAAACGTTTATACTTAAAACTGATGGCTAAAAATATTGTGGATTTCATTCATCATAAAAAAAAATGCCCATTTAGATTTTAACAATCGAATTAAAAGTATATAAGTTATTGATTTGATTAGTCAATATTTACTAAAATGTGACGTCATAATTTACTATTTTCATACAAAAAAGCGTTTTTGACATTTCATAAAAAGTTGCTGATTTGACTAGTTGGAAAGTAGCCAATTGCTGATTTTTCATGCCTCAACAACAATGTACTACTGTTTTGCACATTAGAAAAAGTGTAGAAGTGAGTGTAATTATGTAGGTATGCTAATTAAGGGTTTAAAAACTCTGACACCGGGGTTTATCAGGTCGATCGACTCGAAACCCATCCGACAGAAGAAGAAAGGAAGACATTTCAGTGTGCATTTTAGGTAGGTAGAGGAAAAATATTTCCTAACTGTCACACTATAATTTTTACACACCTTTTATCAGTCAGTGAGAGTTATTATGATAGTGCTGTACTATAATTATTTACTACATATATCGATGGGACCTTCTGGGTGACTTACCATAGCTCAGCAGTTTTATCCTGATACAGTCATCTATCAAATACTTAGAGAGTGACAAGTTATTATAAACCTGTCTGTTCATGGGTACCTATCGGGTGAAATGAAACAAACTACTAACCTGATTATTATTATTTACTCTTAAATATCAAAAAAATAAGTTACAAACTAAATGACAGTATAAATCAATAAATACAAATAAAAAATCTCCGGTAGAATCCAACTTTTAAATACTTTTAACATGATTTGCTATTTATTAATAAATACTAGGTAAATTTCTTCAAAATTTTTGCACAATATGGATTTACGACTTACAACTAAATAGTTTTGTCAGAATCTCTACATACATCAAGCTAGAATGACTTCTACAATCTCAAATTCATATATACGTCTCTAAACGTACAGCTAAATGATAAATTTTGACATAGTATCAACAATTACACAATAATAATATAGCACATAGATTATAATTGAAGCGACTTACCTACTTACATGCTATTCGAGAGTAACTGTGTCTTACAAATGGTCTAAAATTCCACAATGATGTCGCAACAATAAGATAACATTTTTAAAAATGGCGGAAACTTGTGAAAAAGCGCGCCATATCAAATACGCGCGCTTTTCGGATACACAAACAAACATTTGAGGCAAAGGCAACTTACGTCATCCAGCCTCGTTGATATAAAAATATTGTTTTGAACAAAAACCCCTTTCGCTAGTGTACTAAAATGTCGTGTTTTATGTTTTTGTGTGTTTAGTATGCGTGGTTGGCTACGAAAAGGCCGGCATTGGCTCCCGCACCTGTTACGGATCCCGCGACGTATTTGCCCAACGAAGCCTGTCCGTTCGCCTGTAATAGAAGAAAAAAAAAACAATTAGAATGTATCAAAAATACAACTAAGTAGGTACATATGGGATAAGAAATAGATTTCATTTCAATCAAGGTTTACTTTTGTAGAGCTACAGCTTGGAAAAATGCCTTAAAATGCTCTAAAAAAGAAACTGTCAGATTGCAACTGGTAACTCGTAATCTAAATAACCTACTACACAAACAATGATAAACAACTTATATTAAATTATATTGGCGTAAAAAAATGGTGCCCCTATTTTGCTCTGGTCTTATTATATATGCGAAGCGAAGCTTATGTAAATAATGTAAGTAACCGAATATTATAATGATAAATAGATCTTTGGTACTTAGTAGTAAAAATGTAGATAGCGCTGCTGTCTGCTCTGCATATAGTACGACATTTATTTAATTGAACGTGGAGAAAAAAGGAACTAACGCCACCAACATACCACCAACGCCATTTTTGACAGTTTTCCATACAATACAGCGCAACTATATCTTGTTTTTCACCCGAATATTATTTATTATCTTTATTTTTATTGTAGTTCAAGTATTATGTTATCTTCAAACTTGGATTTTAGATCAGTTATCAACTGCAGTTGAATGTAGGCTTTGATCGGCTGACCACGAGACATACAATGGAAGTTGGGCCAGACCACCCTTTATTAGACTTTATACAGGATGTTAATTTAATTGCTTAGGGGCTGTTTCAGTGACGTAAAAGGAGCCCATCAGAAAATATAAAAAAAATCCAAGTCATTAAATAAAAAAGTTAATAGGCATTATTTATTATGATTCCAAAAGCTGCATCTAGCTCTCCGGCTATAACCGAGCCCGCGCGAGTCTCTCTCATTGGTCGATAGCGACTCGCACCGCGCGCCGCAGCACGCGGGATTTATTATAGCCGGACGGCCAGCCGCAACTCTGGGAATCATTATGAATACCTACCGATTATTGTATTTTTATTTTTTTATTAGGATTTTTTTATTTTTTTTATGGGCTCCTTTTACGTTACTAAAACATCCCCAAGCTATGGCACACAATTAAATTAACACCCTGTATAGAGATAATTTTACCTAATTTTGAATCAATCATAAATTGCTTTTTACCATAGTGGTCTTAAAAGCGTCACTGGGCTAGGCAGGCTTATAATTAAACATTATGACTTGTCTGTGTTATTGTGAGAGGATCGAATCCTAGTAGATCTTGGGAGAATCGAACCTGAGCAGATCTTGGGAGGATCGAACCTGAGAAGATCTTGGGAGTGTTGGTAGGATGAAGATCTTGGAAAGGTCGAACCGGAGAGTCTTGGGAGGATTGAATCGGAGAAGAATTAGGGAGGATCAAAACGGAGAAGATCTTAGGAGCATCGAATCGGAGATCTTGCGAAGACCGGATCGGAGAAGATCATAGAAGAATCAAATCAGAGAAGATCTTGGCAGGATCGAATCAGATATTTTGGTAAAATCGAATCGGAGATCTTGAGGGGGATCAAATCAGAGAAGATTTTGGTAGGATCGAATCAGAGAAGATCTTGGTAAGACCGAATCAGAGATCTTGGTAAGATCGAATCGGAGATGGGAGGATCAAATTAGAGTAGAGTAATAGGATTGAATCGAGATCTTGAGGGAATCGAAGTGGAGAAATCTTGGGAGAATTTAATTAGAGGTTTTTTTTTTGCTTTTAAAAAGACAAATAAATTTTATCTAGAGGTGAATTTTAAACTAAAAACAAATCAAGATTCTTTTTCTAGGTTACGAAGAGGACTAAAACTACATTACAGTTTAAATCACATAATGAGTATAGTTACTACACTACTCCACATAGAAAAAAAAAACTAACTACGACAACATTATTCTACAGTGCAGGGTTAAATAAACACAACTCAATTAAACAATATGTTTTTATTAGACATAACACAAGAAGCCAGTCTGTTAGTAGCAGAAACAGTTACAAGTTGTTTAGAACACAGAACCACATATAACTACGAGCAAACTACGTGCTACGTGTGTTAAAATTACTAATTAGTTTACAATTTACAATGAAAATTTAATATTAGTACGTATTTTAACTCGTTATGTGGTGGTATTTCTAGAAATTTTCATTGATTATAGTCATGTTTTAGATAATTTGCTGTATTACCCCATATGATGGTACCATAACGAATGCATATAAGCTTTTTAGAAGATAATTCAGACAAAATATTTTTCTTACAAAATCGTGTGGAAAAGTTGTGACCTTATTTTGACTTTTCTAGATAACGAAAACCTCTGGTAACTTAACAAACTAAAAACTTCTTTTAACTTATTCTTAGTTTTGCCTTTACTTTCATTATTCATTCATGACCATGACCATATAAACACATGAAAACTCCAGCCAATATCACTTGGCACCTGAAGTCTTCACGTGTATAAGAGAAAGTTGCATAATATCTCAATGACTTTTATTTATAGACTTGTTTTGAATTATTAGAAACAACATCTATAGGTGTGATCTTTAAATACTACGAACTACTTACTACTTGGGCCAAATGAAAATCTGCAATATTGAACTGAAGAGTGTATAATATTTTTATAGTATTTTTTACCTTACGACTGCCGCTCGGCCATTATTGTTGTTGTGCGTACGGACACACGCCTTTATGTGCATAACTACAGGTTTAAAATAGCGTACTCACGCACACTACGGCAATGTGCGTGTAGGTACATTTACACACACAAGTACGGCAAAGCGGCAGCCGTGAGATAAAAATAGTGTGACAATTTTTTCCGATATCAAAT
>JARACY010001707.1:0-53285 GCA_029255725.1 Scrobipalpa atriplicella | reverse complement strand
TCTTTGGAGCTTACGGGAGCCATCCGTAACTTGAGACAGAGAGTAGCACAATGCTGGCTGTTCTGTTTAATTTCTACTTAAAATAGATTGTAATACAGACACCTGCTAAATAAAAATATTACACAAATTCTTCGAAAATACGATTTTGTTCAGTAAGGAAAGGCTAATTATTCTTAAATAACTTAAAATTATAATTTTAAGTCAGCTTTTTCCTGAGTTTGTTGGCCTACTTAAAAATAGTTAGAAGTGGTGATTTTGTTTTGGTAAAAGGGTTATTTTTTCATATAATTTATTTGTGAAGGTTGTTCAGTTGCATTGACTGAGCAACTCCTTTCAGTTTTCAGAGTACCTTGTAACTTAGTGAAATAATTAGGTGCACTCGTTTTTGATAAAAGGAATAAAATAAAGGCATATTGTTTTTAATGCATGACTTTTTTAATATTTCAGCGTTTTATGCGTGAAATAAGAATATTATTATTTTTTCATGCAAAATCGCTGTCGTTGCTGAAACCAAATAAATCAGCATCAAGTTTTTCATGAGCCAGGCGCCAATTTTTTTCCCCAATCCTCCGCTCCAGTGAGCTCGCGTATCTCCGCCTCGCCACCTGTTTCGCATTTCGCCTGCGCCGGCGCAGCGGGACGTCCGATGCGCGCGAAACGTCGCGGTCACGTCGCTGGCGCCGCAAGCAAAAACTGACGTTCGAGGAATCCTCTGGGAATTGGGACGAGGATGACGATCTAGGAATATCTAACCTAACAAAACTAGTAACCTATATAGAAAATGATTTTCGACTTTATTTACCTACCTAACATTTTGTTCATCATCATCTAAATGGATGGATCTTGGCTCTAAAAGTTTTGCATTCAAAGTAAACTTCACCATGACTTCACCATTCAAAAACGAAATGAAACGTAAAATAATTAAGTATTTTTCTTAGAGATTGCACAAATACGGAAGACATTTCACGATACTCAAAAATAAAAAAAAAAACCTTAACAACTCAGTTTGTTACTTGACCCTAACACGTGTGAAGCTGTGACCCGCTGAGAATGGGTAGTGGACAGGGCCCTTCCTGGGAAGAGAAAAAAAAAAACGCTGAATAGTCGGTTTTGTACTGATTTATACTAAACAGATGTAAGGGATACTTATAGGTAATACAGTTTACATAGACATTGTAGACCGCTTTTTTATTTAAAAAAAGCAAATAGTTTACAGTTTTATATTTCTGTTTAATTTTTTTTGGGGTGGGATGGGATCTACCTCCTAGTGGTCCACCCCGGGCAACGGCAACACAGGCTTGCCTGTGAATAAGTCCGGCTGAATGGTCCCAACAACGCGGTGGTAGGCTCCGCAAGGGGCCGCCTGGCTCGCGACCACCCTCTCACCGGAGTCCGGCGCCAAACAGCTTGCTGTGTTCCGTCGGTGCGTGAGACTACCAGTGCCTTAACAGGCGTCTTCTGGGCTAGCTCGCTCCATCGTCGACTCTGTCACGGTCAGCGCTGACCTTTGTGTCTAGACTCAAGACAAGAGCTAACCCATTCCAAGTAAAAAAAAATAAAAAAATTCTATTTACACACCTCTGCATTATTATATCAACATAATGTATCAAGGAACTTGCGTTTAAAGCAAGAAAATAATCCCAAGGGATATAAAGTTGTATGGAAATCCTTAATAGCCCAAGGGTTATTATGAGATTTGAATTTGGAATGTCATGTGAACTACTAAGAAAATAATTTTCAGAAAAAAAAAAATATGGCTGTGTGTGTATTAAAACTGTTGCCACACTCGCCTTCTGTGCTTCCCGGCGAGTGTAAAAAGGCTGTATGACTGAAAAAAAATAAACTAAAAAAAAGAAAACGCGGTTTGTTTTTGCAAAAGTTTTTCTTTCATTGATTTTGACTTCCATTTCGTAAATTGGCGAGTGAAATTAGTATTTTGACTCCAGAAAGACATTGTGACTAGTATTTTATCGTATTTTGTTATTTATATTGAATATGTTAAATATGAACAATTCGTTTTTTTGGAAAAATACGTAGGTAGTGGATTGTGAAGTGAACATGAAGTGTAGTAATCGTTCCGTTCAGTGAGTGTGAGTTGACTTTCGGATCTGTTGCTTCTGGTATGTTTTCAATATTTATTTATCTATCAATATTATATGATCAGGTATATTTCTGAGCTTTATTATCTTACAGGCGCCTGCCACCGTCTAAGTAATCTGTGCAGTAGGTGTGTAAAATATAGTATGCTCCTCGGGAATAAATGTGTCTTCGCCTTGGGCAGACTTGAATCCCTCGCTACATTCAGGATTCTTGTCATAATTCCCTCGCTTCGCTCAGGAATTAAAGATTTAATTCCCTCGCTGCGCTCGGGAATTAATCCTAGAATCCTTCATTCCGCTCAGGATTCAATATGCTGCCCGTGACGTTAGACACTGCTTTATTCCCGCGTTGCATAATATACTATATTGCACCTATAGCTAACTAAAAGTTCAGTATCATATTTCATAGCAATAGAATAGCCGCTTTTACTCGAAAATGTAATAATTTATTCTCTGATTTAATTTGATGCGATTTTGCTGGGTTTTGAAATTGCCCAGGTACAGCATCGTAGCAAATTGCTACGAGGGAACTGCCTACGCCGTAGCAACAGGTAGAACAAGTAAATTTTTATTTTATTTTATTCCGAATACCAAAAGCCCGGATGGTGTAGTGGATAGGGCCGCGGCCTTCTGTGCAGGAGGTCGTGGTTCGAATCCCACCACGTACCAATGTGTTTTTCTGTTTCGAATTTCATTATATACCCGGTTTATTCGGCGCTTTTACGGTGAAGGAAGACATCGTGAGGAAACATTCACACACCTACGAAGAAATTCAAAGGTTGTGCGTAACCTAATCTAGGATTGGGTCTGGTTTCCCTTCTGCGTTGCGGAGGTCAGATGGCAGTCGCTCAATCCCCTAGATTAGGTATCTTAATTAAAACCTATATCGTTTCTTAGTTCAAGTTACGTTAGTCAAGTCAAGTCACTTTACTTTAGTACATACATATGTAGCGCACATAGATGGCGCCACATCAAGAATCAACAGTCCTGAAACGCGGTATCGAAGTTTGCACGGCGATCGGCATATATACAACTTCCGAATTCATCCACTCGGACTCCGGTCCCCTGGTCACAACACCCGACCAGGCGGGCAATTACCCTTTTCCCATCCGTCATCACTCGGCCAACTGGCCTCAAAGGAAATACTCCTAAACATACATACATACATAAAATCACGCCTGTATCCCTAATGGGGTAGGCAGAGCAAAAACGACCTAAACATAGGTTGTTCCGCCACGTCTGACAAGTTTCGAGGGCTAATACAGATGATGATTGTGTATATTGCTGTAGTGACGGGTTGTCAGCCCATTGCCCAAATTGCAATACACTGAAACCCTTAGCTGATTTTTACAGCATGCACGGGAGGAGATGCAGCTGGCACATTCTACGTTTTTCTATCACTCCCAGTCCAGCATGGAAGCAGAAGATGCTATTCTAGCCCGGCACCAAACGGGGAACCTCTCACCTGTCTTTACTAGTGATTTATTACAAAAAATATGGTTTAATAGCTATTAAGCCAAAGGCAAAGGCGTCCTGAAAGCTGACTTAAATCCCTGAATTCCAAAAAAGTCGGATTTAAACAGAACATGCATCACGAAATTAAATGGCTCATAATTTTAAAATAAAAGTTGTCTGTTTAGCTATTGATATGAACCTTATGGCTTTAGTTATAAATAACTTGGACGGGTTACAGATAATGCAACTGAATCAGACTTCAAGTGGCCTATTCATATCGTGGAGTAAAAGATCCAGCAGTAGGAACAATAAATAGAATTTAGGTCCGTATTAACAATCGGCATTTGAGACTGACAGCGAGTTTGAGTTCGTATCAGAAATTTCATTTCAGTACAAAATAGCCTGTCAAATGGCTACTTTCCAACTAGTCAAATCAGCAACTTTTTATGAAATGTCAAAAACGCTTTTTTGTATGAAAATTGTGAGTTATGACGTCACATTTTAGTAAATATTGACTACTCAAATCAATAACTTATATACTTTTAATTCGATTATAAAAATCTAAACGAGCATTTTTTTTTTATGATGAATGAAATCCACAATATTCTTTAAACGTTTTGAATTTTTTAAGCTACCCAGTCAAGTACCCAACCAAAATATTCCAACAAAACTTGTCAGATGTGGTGGATAACAACTTTTGTTTAGGTCGTTGACGTTCTGCCTACCCCATTAAGTGTAAAGACATGATTGGATTATGCGCGTCATTAGCGCGTATCCATACAAATTTAAGCAGCCCAACTGTGCTGTAGCGCTACAATCGCGCTTAAACGGGAAAACTATTTTTGCACTTATAGTGTTATTTTATTTCCAAAGTGTGAGAAAAAACAACATTACCTCCATGCTGGACTGGGAGAGATAGAAAAACATAGAATGTGCCAGCTGCATCTCCTCCCGGGCATGCTGTAAAAATCAGCTAAGGGATCCGAGGGTTTCAGTTCATTCAGATGGGCTGACAACCTGTCACTATTAGCAATATACAGATCTAACTGGAATAACCCTTAAAACTTGTCAGACGTGGCGGAACGACCTTTGTTTAGGTCGTTTACGCTCTGCCTACCCCATTAGAGATAAAGGCGTGATTATTATGTATGTATGTATGTATGAGAAAAAACAAATCAAAAACTTCAACCGTATATAGTCTCCACTCATGACGATCTAAGAAACAGTCATTCACTAATTTCGCCGCTCAGGATGAGAGCCGCAGTAGCTTAGTTGGTTATCGCGTTGGGACTGTATTCCAAACACACAGGTTCATAAGTTTTTGATTTGTTGTTTCTCATATTTTGGAAAGGAAAACTCTAACTAAAAGCTTGTAATTCATAACCTCACACGCACTTGGCCAATTCTCAACGTTTGTTTATAGAATGATTGATTGTACAATCAATTAAAATGAAACTTAATATCGTATTGTGTAGGGAGAGGGCGAGTGTGAGTGTGAGTGAGCTCGTTTTTTCTCTGAGATGTCCTCTTTTGTTGACCAGTGGTGTCGATTCGGTAACACACACATGTCATCATAACAAAAATAAGACCATACTACCAGTAATTTTCTGTTTAGAGCGAACGGAAACGGACGGCATATTAAAGACGGACCTATAATCGGAATTATAAACGGAATTATAAACGGAATTATAAACGGAATTATAATCCTGTCAGAATTCACACAGACACCAAGGAAATTCCCGTTCACATAGATTCTCAAACTGAAAAGATCTTATCATAATAAATTAGAAGTGAATAATTTTGTATAAACAAGGTAAAACCAAGTTTCCGAAGGTCTATAATATAGAACATAATATATTATGTTCATAATACATACATACATTATTATTTTTATTAGTTATTATGACATGGACTAAGTTTATTTTTCATGGTTATGAAAAAAGAAAATCATTTTCCCATAACAACCTATAACTCTTATCTTGCACACCTTTCAAATTAACTTCTAATTTATTAGACAGTCCTAAGTTCATAAGTGTTCTGTAGGTATCCAAGTTAATTCAAACAAAACATTTTTCATTCTAACAGCTAATAAATTAAACAAACGCGACAAAATAATCTTTAAGTGGTCATTTAGATTCCAGAAACAGGCGAAAATGCGGCTGAAGTAAGAAGCTGTCGTTTTGGCAATAAAATGTTCAGTTTATGGGTCCTCTAATCACTGTTCGCATTCCTCCATATAGTCAAGTGGATGGAGATTCCCGTTGGGTCTTACTCTTACGTGCAGGGCTATTTTTATTTTTGAAATTGATGTTTATTGTATGTGTTACGCACAATCCCCGAAATCGCCCATTGGCCGGAAAAAAGGCACACTTCGCGGATTGGCAAACGCAAAACGCGCAGTCCGCGTTAAGTTGTTCCTCATGCCTGGTGTTTAAATGTCCTTTACACCTGCTATTTCAATGAATTCGACAATTGGCTGTTTCGTGTTTACCAGTCCGCGAAACGGTTTTTGTAAAACGCTCAATGGCCGAAATGAAAGGACATTTCGGGGATTGCGCGTCTTGAATTATCCAATCCGCGAAGTGTGCCTATATTGCGGCCAATGGGCGATTTCGGGGATTGTGCGTAACATATAATACCTATCTATTCGTTAGCGCACAAAACAAAATCACAAAATCTTGACTAAAATGGTAGAGAACAGAAAGGGACGAGCTCTCTAACACAGAAGAGTACCTTAAGGTGGTATTATGAGCTCACTAGCGCCCTCCCAAGAAATAAATTTACTATGTCTCAAATATTATAAACATGTTAGTGAATATTTTACGGTTTGCGAAAATCGGAAGTAGGTAATTCTTCATTTTGTGATGCATTTATACTTAATATCTAAGTGTTGAATGTCGATCTTGCCAAAAATGGCCACTTTTAGCAAGATCGTCATTCAAAGCTTGCTGGTTTATATAATTCAAAAGCCTGATGGATTACTAAATTAAGAATTACTTCCGATTTTCGCAAAACGTAAAATTTTCACTAATATTATATTTGTTGCACAATAAATTTATTTCTTGGGAGGGCGCTAGTGAGCTCATCGAACCACCGGCGGCGGCGTTGAGAGCTAGCGCTCGAGCGGTAGCGACTTTTCAACTCCAAGAATCAATAGCATTGTCCTAGGCTTGATAGATACTTACATATCTCCCAGCTGGACTAGTCTTCATAGCAGTAGCATCATCTCACTTATGCCATCTATGATCGAGTAGTACAACTAAAAATAATTTAGCGTCATCTGTCAGTGAGTAGTAGAATTAAATGTAACAGCGCCATCTATGAGTTTTTATTTGAACTCGCTCAGTACTAAGTACTCTGGTGCATAACATCTCAATTTACTCGTGGTTTGTTAGACGGCGCTGTCAACAACTAGTTCTATTGGAATGCGCTAGGTGGCTTTGTAGACAATAGTTTATTCTATTGACACCAGATGACGCTAGTATTCAGATTTTAATGAACTACTTTTTCCACAGAAAATAGGTCCAAATAAATAGAAATAATTTGCTTCAAAAAAGGGGACCAAATCAAAATTAGTACAGAAATAACAAACATTTTAGGCGTGTTGACTGGGTGGCTAAAAAATTTCAAAACGTTTAAATACTTAAAACTGATGGCTAAAATATTGTGGATCTCAATCATCATTTTAAACAAAATAGAAGTTATTGATTTGATTGAGTAGTAACTCCTTGGTAAAACTGACTACTCAAATCAATAACTTCTATATTTTTTAATATTTGTTTAAAATGATGATTGAGATCCACAATATTTAAGTTAACCTTATGGGAATAGTTCGCTATTTTCATACCATAAAATGTTGCTGATTTGACTAAGTAGTAGGAAATTAGCGTATTTTATAAATATGCCAATAAAACCACAAATTAGAGCACAACGTGACATGTAATTACTGATGACTGTGCTGATTGATGATTAGTCAATCTTAGTAGGCCATCGGCCACCCAGCGAGTTAAACAATCGAATCTAGCGATGGATTGGAGCAAAATAATACTATAGACTAAAATATAGGTATTCATGTCCTCAAGAATTTAATTTGAGTTGGCTTTTCCATACAAAATGAGTGTTCAGTTGAGGTTGTTGATCATTTTGTATGGGAAAGTATTTTAATTTTCATTTTTCAAAGATAATTTTAGGTGAAAGTTTTTTAGTTGACTTACGTTACCCCTTTCAGTTTCAGGTGCACTGTCCCATACACCTCTTAGACATAGACCTTATAGATTTAATTAATTAAAAAATTGGCCAAGAGCATGTCGGACACGCCCATATGAAGGGTTCCGTAGCCATATTTTATATATTATATATCGTATATTTACTTAATTTTATTTCAACCTTTTACGAAAGCTATAAGGATCAATTCACCTTGAAAGATTATATAGGTAGTTTTTTGAAACGGTTTTTGCTAAACTGAGGTTTTCACAGGGGCGCGGCATACAGACCTATTGACTACGGAACCCTAAAAAAGGAATACCAATTCAGATGCTTCATTTTATTCCACACTTCATCTACACATTTCCTCTAATCTAAACACAATTGTTACTCGATTGTAATTCGATTATTTGGCTCGGGTGAATCGATCGAGATTCGGAGATCCTCTTTGAGATAACACCCTGTACAACTCAGACAGTGGATGCGTGACACGGACCACGACTCTACTATTACAGGGCAATTATAACGTTATTGTTATTTGTTTTTGATTAAAATAGTAGTGATTGGAGTCATTGTTATATTTGATTGCTGTTTAGGATAGAGTATTTGAGAGGATACTACTTATGATATTTCGAAACTCATTCTGATAAAGGATCGTAGTATTTTACATTTACTAATTAATAACCTACTAAAAGTACACAGGTACTTTATAACTGTTAAATTACGGGATTTTTAGCGCGTATGTGCGCCCGCCGCGCTCATAAGTAATCTTTGGTATGAGCATTGATAGGCATTTATAAAAAGATAAATACGTGTGTTTACCTGACGTTTCAGCTAACGTGTACAAAGCGTGAAAGTCTTAAATCAATATTACACAGGTACTTACTAACAACCCTTAGAGCAACCTGGTAAGGCAGGCCTTCTTTGCTCTAAGCTAAAGTTCCTCCGATTATCGATAGATTGGAACTCGGTACGCAACACAGAGATTTATTATATGTATAGAAGATAGATATAGATAGATAGATTTATAGTTATATTGTGTTGAGTTTGAAATCAGGTAGGTATAGGCATGGTATAGTTACTGTATTTTATACATGACCCATTTTCGTTTGGGAGTGCAATGTGGAGTAAACGTGCAATCAACAACAGGATCAAAACGAGATTATAAAATAAGTCCCTTATATGTCTGTATGGTTTTAGTTTAGTGCCTATTTAGGACATGACATGAACATGACCTCACTTGACATAATATTGATAGTTTGTGTCAAAACCGGATATCAAAACAAATATCGAAACCTTGCTCGGAACCGAATCTACCCTTTGCTAATGAAATTCTAAGAGAAACAACTAAAAGCAAATGAGCCATGTCTTCCAGCTAACCTTAAAGCACCATTGACCATGCTTACCTGGTCCGTGATCCGCTGCCTACCCCGCAAGTACCCGGTGCTGCGAGGGATGATCTCCTACGCGTTCACCTGGCCTTGCTGCAGTCTTGCGCAGGAGTACATCGAGTTCGGTGTACCACTGTCTCAGGCGGACTGGCCTAGGGCGGCCAGGTTTGCGGTCTTTGGTATGTATTATTTAAAATTATTGATGTCTGGGATATGTGCTAGGGTTTCCATGTTTTGTAAGGCAATTTAAGGCATGCTTCCGATTATTCATAATAAAGTTCATAGAAAATTAATGGTCAAGCAATGTTCAGTTCTTGGACGAGATTTTGATTTATATCATAATATGTCTACACTACTTTTAGGGCAATAATACTTAGCTTATAAATCAGTTATACAAAAAATTAAACATTATGCTTATTTACATAGTAAAATACTTTAACAGTATGATTGAAATACTGCGTCCGTTAAATACAAGTAACACGGATTAAGCAAAATTTTCCCTACCAAGGAGAATTCACTTATTTACAAAACCTACTTTCTTTCCTTTTAGGAGCGTTCTTCATGTCTCCCGTCTTCTACGGCTGGATGAAATACACCCAGCCCTGGTTTCCTCACAAGAGCAGGCTGACTTGCATCAAACGGGCCGCCATCGAGCAGGTCAGCTACGGGCCCTTGGCCCTTTCCTACTTCCTCTTCGGCATGAGCTTGATGGAGACGAAGAACATCACAAAATCTCTTGAGGAGACCAAAGCAAAGTTCTGGCCTACATATAAAGTTGGCTTTCTTTTCTGGCCTACAGTACAGACTGTAAACTACTGCTTTATACCTCAGAAGAACAGGATTGTATTTGTCAGCGCATGCAGTTTTGTCTGGACAGTCTACATGGCACATGTCATGTCTAAAAGGCATAAGGAAGACAAGAAGATGGAAGGAGAAGTTGTGACCCCTGATGCACTTCAGGTTTTGTCGACTTCAAAGGAAGTATGAAGTCTCTGGTGACGTATAGGCTACGGTTTCCAGGCGTCTAGTTTGCAAAATACTTTAAGTAAAGTTAGTTAAATAGCGTTAAGTTCGACTAAGATGGAAGTAAGCAATAACATAAACATTTCAAATAATTTACTTTTTAAATAAAATGTTATTTAAGCAGTGATCCATGTTTTTGTGTAGGTACTGATGCGATAAATATAATAAAAAATACTTTACTTACTCTGCAATCCCCTTCGCTGCGATTGGTATAGTATAGAATAGATTAGTTATGGTTTTTGTTGTAAATCACACTTGACCGCATTTTTAAGTTCACACGATTTTATGTCCCTTTCCCATTCATCAATAATAGTGGGTGGTTCTTGCTATAGTACCGAGGTTATAGTCCGTGTTACACGCTCTTTACCCCCACAACGAGTGAGTCTAATAGACTCTTATAATAAATTATACAAAAAATCTCATTCTCAGCGTCGCTCGCTGCATTCTTACTTTTTCCCTGCGGACAAAAAAGGTGTTATTTATTAGAATTAATAATAAGAATGAATTTTTATGAGGAAATATTTTTATCATCAATCATGTTTTGTCAACAACGCGCTGGGGTAACCTTGCTTTATGAGATTCTTGGTCGTATTTTTGAATCAGGCAGGTTTTTTTGACTCGATTGTGAATCAAGATTCAATAATGTGCCATCAATGGGTTCATTTAGGAGGCGATATAAATTCATTATCCTTTTGATCACAGTTTTTTTTTTAGAATATTAAATCTTAACAAAAAATGGCTGCTGAAAAAAATTGTCTGCATAAATTCTTGCCTGGATCATAAGAAAATAATATAGAGCTCAGGAACCGAAAGAGAGCCTTTTTGTGAATTACATTTCAGTGGATTATATATGTTGTTAAACCTACCTGTGAATCTTGTGATTAATCCCTGTGAATCTTGAGTTGAAGGAATTCTATCTAACTGAAGGCACTTGAATTACAAAATCAGCTCAATCATCAAAATTCGGCTCATGTGGACGATTTAATTGGCTGGTCCAGTCGATACTGGAAGTTAAGCCGATACCGTCGGCTAGTCGGCGCGGTCAAAGCGGCCCGACCCCAAGCTAACGAGTGTCGCGCTACCAAAAAAACAGGTCAAGTGCGAGTCGGACTCGCTCACCGAGGCTTCCGTACCAACTTGGGGGTATTTAAAGCGAATATAGAACCCTCCCTCGAGCACCCAGCACCTTTTTCACCCAAAAATATCAACTGGACTAAAGGACAAACTTAAGTTTGCTGTTGTCCCCATACTAGATATAGGGAGACGACTACGAAAATAAGTTTGTAATCCTTTTTTTTGGTGATATTTGAACAAATTTACAGTTTTTAGATTTTTTCCCTTTGGTTGTGCTATTAGACACTGCTTTCTTCTAAATTTCATGATTGTAGGTCCACGGGAAGTAGGTACCCTGTAGGTTTTTGAATCTTGATGAAGGCAAAACCTATAGGGTAGGTACTTCCCGGTGACCTAGGATCTTGAAATTTAGCAAGAAGCAATGTCTCCTAGCACAATTGAAGGAAAAAATCCAAAAAGTATATTATTTTGAGATAAATCACAAAAAAAAATATACTTTTAGTTTTCGGTTCCCTTGCAATTAATCAAACAAACGTTCGTATCTTTTGATTGCGAAGACTTAGAAGTATGATTCTTTTACAGCTTCAAGGAACCCTAGACTTGAGTATTCACTATAAATTTCAACTTGATACATCCACGAATTCCTGAGAAAAAGGGTCTTGACAGACGGACAGACAGACGGACAACCGAGTGATCCTATAAGGGTTCCTTTATTCCTTTTGGGGTACGGAACCCTAAAAACACCCAAAACGTCCCTATACCTGACCTTAACGGACATTTAGAGAGTGGTTTTACCGACGAAGATTTATGATTTTATTCATTAAAAAACAACCGGTCAAGTGCGAGTCGGACTCGCTCACCGAGGCTTCCGTCCCAACTTGGGGGTATTTAAAGCTATTATAGAACCCCCAGTATTGTTCACCCGAAAAGGTAAGAAATTGGAAAGACATTTTTCACACAAAAATATGAACTGGACTAAGGACAAACTTAACTCTGCCGTTGTCATGAGCGTATAATTATGTTGCACTACCCTCATTCACTGTCCTCGGCTTGTTTATCTGGAGCGTTCGGAACAACACGGCACACAACACTCACTATATCCGCGGGTCGATCCGAAGATAAATATTGAGATTTTAAATTCCCTATCACTGGATTCCACGATGACGACAATTTAAATCCATCTTCCTGATTGAACGTTTTGTGTTTTTTTTTATTTCAATCGCTTCCCGAACCGTTCGCTTCATAAGGTATCTCTTAATATCTAAATTAAAACAATTCATGCTTCGACCTGATACAATAAAAATGATTGATAGTAATTATTTACAACTCTATACAATCCCCAAGTGAACTATTTCACGCCACACTATATTTTGTTAAAAGATAAAACTGACCAGAATCACATCGCATAAAGTGGAAGTTTTTTCATCATTTCTGTGACTTTTTTGTCGACAAAATGTCCTTTCCTCACCTGCTGTGCGACTTTATTTATTGTTATTTGTATAAAAAAAGGGTCTCAGGTCACGACGTCCGTATGTAATTGATTTAATTTTGGACGTTTTATAATTAGTGTGAAATATGACTGGTGGCAAATTTTACAAAAAAAAAGATTGGAGAGCGATGGGATCTTCTCAAGTATGATGATTGATTTTGTAAGGTTTGAATTTGACAAGATCTATAAGAAGTAAATCTTAGGCCCGTATTTATGATCAGCTCTCAAGAGTGACAGCGAGTTTAAGTTCGTATCAGAAATGTCATTTCAGTACCAAACGGCTTGTCAAACCCATACTTAATATTGCTCTCAATCTTGAGATCGCTTCATAAATACGGGCCTTAGAAATGATGTCGCTAACTGTCCAAATCAAATGACATTGCTGAACGTTTTTGATCAAATAGACTGCAATATACTTATGTTTGTTTAGGTACTTATTTTTTTACAAAAAAACACAGCACAGCAGCACATACAGCATTCGGCAAAAACATATCCTTAAAAAGCCTTTTAAAATCAGATTTGGATCATGATTACGAATGCAAGTGGGTTTAAGAGTGGAATCTTTGCTTTTACGATCTATACGGAATCCGCCGCCAGACCACAGATGATGGGCGTTTTTTCCCACTACACGGCACGTCTACGGCAACGGCAATGGCACGGTATCGTCGACGGTATCGTGGAAGACATGATGTATGAAAATATTGAAAATCAATGAAATTACATGACACTCTTTTCCACTTCACGGCACGGCAACGTCACGGCAACGGCACGGCATTGATTCCCATCGGTATCGTCCGCGATCTGTCAAACTGCATGCGTGTTGTATTCGTACTAAGCATGCGCGCGTGTGTGTGTGCGCTCAGATTGGAACTAGTTGGACGATGGGTGGACGTTATCGTCGACGATATTACCGTCATAGTGGAAAAACAGAGCCACGGTATCGTTATCATGCCGTTGCCATCCGTTGCCGTGCCGTGTAGTGGAAACACAGCCAACAGAAGATCATAATTTGAGCATAAACATACAACCATTACGATTTTACGGCCAACTTGTGAACATAAGGAGCAGGTTCAAAATGAATTTAAAATTAAAATCGTGCTTTTTTTGTGGTATATAGTACCTGGACAGCTTTCCGCAAACTAATAGAGGTTGCTCAGTCCACGAAACTGAACAACTTACGCCAGGTTTCTATTTCAGTTTTTTTTTTACTTTCCCATTACAAAATGGCACGCAATTAAATTAACACCCTGTATAAGTTATGTGCTACTTGGGCGATGTAGCGTTCATGAGCTTGTTTTTATTTTTTATTCACTTATTTACAATCTGGTATTTTGCAGGATGTCAAAAATATTGTGGTTTTAAACATTAATACCGTTTGTACTGAATAATTGTATAGCATCATCATCACATCAGTATTAATTCAATTAAAAACCTTCTCCTTAACAGAATCAAATTATAAAAATACTTCCCGACGGCGGTCGAAAACAAAGGTAGTGGACCCTTTTAAAAAAATGAATAAAAGTAATAAAAATCTCAATTAGTGCTCGCCATATTGACAACTCAATCTAAATGTTTAATTGTATTATAACGTGGGTTTATGGGCTGAATTTAATTTAAGCATTTTCTTTTAAATTTTAATTTTTTGGATATACAGGGTGTTACAAAAATTGGGTGCCTTAGCTTAGGGGATGTTTCAGTAACGTAAAAGGAGCCCATAAAAAAAAAATTAAAAAAATCCAAATCAAATAATGAAAAAAAAAACAATAATCGGTAGGTATTTATAATGCTGCTATTAATATTTTATTCAAATGTTAGAAAGTGACAGGACCAAGTTGTATCTGCAATAGAATCGGCAGCACTATCGTACAGTGAACAAAAAAACGAAGGCCCTGTCATTATCAGAATAGTTCCGATGATCTCATAAAGCAATAGAGACGCAACTGTTAATTATGATGTCAAGTTTTTAGTTTTCGGGCCCCAAGCTATGCTTCTTTATAATAAGTAGGCGTTCCTGCCGCTAGGGGTCCGACCTTCTGACAAATAATTCTATTGTTCTATTAACTTCTTTTAAAGGAAGTTCAGGCCCTAAAATAATTATAAGCTCTATGTCTTCCGAATAAGGGCGATCAAAACAAGTATATAAATTACACAAACTTTTTATTTTGCCAGTATCATTTTGGGTCATAATTTTACTTTTTGCGGTTCTTCACAAGACCGAGCCGGCTATAATTAAAAATAAAAATTATTGTGATTGGTTTTGGCAAATTGGAAATTGGCCTAAAGAGTAAAAAAAATATGTTTCTTTTCGGAAACTTATCTCCTTAATAGTAATTATGAAGGACCGTTAATTTTTAATCTTTATTTTAATTTTATGTTAATCTTGCCCTCTACCTATACTTAGCGACTGACTTTATACGGTTTTGAATGACAAGATCGTATACACATTTAAAAACAATTTAGGCCTCTATTTTACTTAATAAATGACAATTGAAATTAATGGCTTTAAGTAGGTAAGTAAATAAATAAAACAAATAAAATAACAAATACTAAATTAAATTTATAAGTCCTCCTAATCAATTTTCGGTGACTGACGGCCCATTTGCGCGCGAATAGTTTTTACTGCCCAAGTGTTTGCGCAACACATTAGTGCACTTTCTATTCCTGATGGGACTAACTGACTGACACGACCAGAGAAAAATCAGGCGCATTACCGACTATTTACATCCCCATCCGACAGCATGGATTATCTTACTTTTCGGACAACCCGGTGATCAGCCTGCAATGTCCTAACCAAACTAGAAATAACAACACAAAGTCATTGTCTCCTGCCGCGAATCGAACCCGGGACCTCCGGGTTGTGAGCCTAGCCGGGCTGAAACCACTAGACCACGGGAGAGTTAAATTTACTAGTAATTCTATAAATCTGGAAGAAACCCCATTGATTTTACAACTCCATAAATCATGTTTAACAACATCCCTTAGGTATCAACAGCATTAAACATCTTTGATCAGACTGCCCGTAAATTATCATCATCCTCTCTCTCTCCCTCGTAAATTGTCGCATGTCAGTTATCACTCGTGTGACAGAGATGTGACATGTCACTCCTGTCACAGGCTGTCACTTGTCACGCTTGTCATACGCGAGGGTTATTATTTTATTATTTTGTTTGGATTGTTGAGATATTTTGTTAGAATAAGTTGGTGTAATGTTAGTGTAGTGATAGTTTGAGAGGCGATGAGGTGACAACATGACAGTTTCCTTATAACATTGTATGTTTTACGATGACTAGATTTATAATTATTACTTACCTACCTACATGCTGAAAATAGTACATTGTTTATAGAGGGGAGAAAATGACCGATTCCTACGAGGGTGTAGTTTGAGGCCCGAAGCGCAGCTGAGGTAAATCCCATATATTTTTACCGCCCGCATATTCGTTCGCTTGGATTTACGTACTTTCTTCCCTTATTTCAAGTAAGAACTAATATACCTACTTTCTGAATAGGTGTGTGTAGTTTAAAAACATTGAATGTACCAGACGATTCTCTCCCAGGGCGGGCACACTGTGAAAGTTTGTAGCTATGGGTAGAGAGACCTGTGGATTTTTTCACAATACTTACTTAGTTCGATTAGGTAGGTCAAATCAAACAAATAAGATGGTTCCGTGCTTTGGAGGACAAGTTAAATGTGGTTGTCATTATTAATTAATCATATATTACCCTTCCCTTCTCTTTGTAGTCGGTAAAAAGCATTCTAAAGGAAGTAATGTATCCCCTTTTCTCTAATTCTAATTTTAGCAAAGCATTAGATGAGGTGGCGCCACTTACGGGCTTTTTGTCAAACGGATGGTTATATTTAAGAGTTTTTTAGATGTTTTACACTAATGCTGTTACCGCCTCTTAATAGATTGTGGGTAGTGGGGCTACATGGTAAAGATAAAAATAAAGAAGAATAAAAATACTTACTTTGCAAAATTTATCAACATACATCAATATAATCACGCCTTTATCCCTAATGGGAAAAACGACCTAAACAAAGGTGGTTTCGTCACGTCTGACAAGTTTTGAGGGTTATTAAAGATGATTGCGTACATATTGCTATACTGAACGGTTGTCAGCCCATCGCCTAAATTGCAATACACAGAAACCCTCGAATCCCTTAGCTGGTTTTTACAGCATGCCCGGGAGGAGATGCAGCTGGCACGTTCTATGTTTTTCTACCACTCCCAGTCCAGCATGGAAATTTATCAACGCTGCTACTAATTATAATATCAATGACCCTACCTTACCTGCTATACTTATTATTATAATAATTATTATATCTATTATAATGTTTTCATTAACGCACCATGTAGCCCCATTTCAAACCTCACACCCACGTCTATCCGGAAAAAGACAAAACAGACTCCAAAAAAAGCCGCGGCGTTTTTTATCGCGCGCGCTGGGCGATAATCGCTGCGCGGCGGAAACCGCGCGATTAGTGGCTCTTAGCCGCGTTAATGGCTTCTGAATAACTTAGTCAGAGGATTGAGATGTTCAATTAAGCGCGGCGGTGGCGAAGAAGGCGGGTTAGTTTCGTAACAGTAGTGGATTCAGTTCTAGAAGCTTTTTACTGGCCTGTAAAGATACTTAGATGTGATAAGGGTAAACTACCTACCCGTTTGTTTTGCGCTTTGACTTATGCTACGGAGACCGAGCTCCAACTGAATGTAATGCAATGGATTCGGACTTATAATGTATTCATAAGTAAATAGCATCAAGCTGGCTGAGTTTCGTATTTGTTTAGGGAAAAAGTTTTTAGAAAAAAAATGTTTTATTTAGCGTAAGTAAGTAGTTCTTTAAGCTTTATTTAAAAATGTTTTACCTAAACTTTGAAATTCAGCAGCTGGTTAGTACTAATGCTTCGTTTATTTAATTTATTGATTCGCTCTACCAGAACGTGTCTATTATTTCTTAATCCATTAGGTACTCACAAACCGAAAATTGTCACGTTTGACCGGCTCATAATTCTTTTTTGTTCATAATTTTTATATTGATTTCCGACTTCTAATGATTATTTTTAGCATTTTAATCGCCCTTTGATTAACTTCGAGCTCGAAGCTAGGAAAGATAGAACTAAACTTCTGTGAACTTAGATTCGATACTGTAATGAAAATAAAAGGTATTTATTGAGGCAACGAGTGTGTTGATAGTGTTCATTACGGATTTGTTTCAATAGTGTCATCAAATTGATTAAAAACAAGCGACGATCAGGCGCAGTGGCGACTTGTGAATAAAATTAGATCTACCGCTAATAAGTGCATAGTTAACAAGGAGTTTGATAGCAGGATGTACATAAGTGGTGTAAAAGTAACATACTATTAGATAAAAGTTCTTCACAAGTGATTACAATTTATTAATCCATTTCATTTTCATTTATTAAGGCCCGTATTTATAATCAGCTCTCAAGAGTGACAGCAAGTTTGAATTCGGTTCAGAAATGTCATTTCAGTACAAAACGATCTGTCAAATCCTTACTTAATATTGCTCTCAATTTTGAGATCGCTTTATAAATACGAGCCTTAGAATTTTTGTAATAATTATAATAATATTTGTATTTATATATTTATCTTCATGTTTATATATTTTGTATTTATTTAAATAATATTGTATACATTTTTATTTATAATCTTTTTTAGTAACTAATAAGCCGGCTAGTCTCAAATGTTCTCTCAAATTAGCGTAATTAACCCTGCCACAGGCTTTATTGTCTATTAGGATTGTTACTATCTACCACACATCACATGCAAATTTTGTAAACGCACAAACGCTTGTTTTTAGTTACATACGTATAAATTGTATACGTATAAAAAGTGTAATGCTGTATTTGTTTCATTGTATGTTAAATAAAATAAATAAATAAATCTAAAATGGCCTGCAAATTAAAGAAACCTCTTCCTTTGACGCTCTACCTTCCTCGTAGGTCTGTTTCTATTTACTGTTCTCAAGTTAACCTCTTAATTCCATCACTATTTTGCATGGCGCTGCTCCTCAATATAAACTGTTGCAATTTGCATAGCCAGCTAATTAGAGTCAGCGGCGGTTCAGCATACAGCAGCCAAACGGGTTTGCCGGGAACATACCTGACGGGTCGCTCTCAGTTGAGAAAAAATATTAAGTAGAATTAGTTATAATCATGAAACAACCAAATACAAAATCTTTATCATTAAATTTATGATGGGAACTCGTGGTAACTATTAATGACAGAGTCGTCAATGAAGTAAGCTCATTCAGAAAAAAGTAGTAGTAGAAAAAAGTAATGCATGTTCTCATTTCGACCGAATACAGTAAGCTGTATAGCAACGGGATACATGACAGTTTCCTGTGGGACACTAGTGGTTATAATCCAGACAGTACCTTGTAGAATCTAACACCGTTTATACGGGAATATCTATGGGTATAAGCCACAGAAACGGGCAGCTTTGAGCTGCGCGTGATAGGGTCAGCTCAGCGACATTGTGTGTACGTATCACCTGAATATATCACACATTTGAATGACCTCTTCTTTTTCACATCTGGGTAGAGACTGATTTTACTACCATCTCGAGTAAATTGTTTGAAAACGATGATATCTTCTGAAAATAACAAGTTTGTATAACAACGTTGTTATAAATAATACACCTCTATGCCCAACTGAAGAAGTGGCTGTTGGGATGGACTCTTGCTCTAACAAGGTGGAGGGAGGGACCCAGGCTCAGTTTAATACGACTGATGTCTCAATACCTCCCACCAGTGTGCGAGCCTATTATTTCTGTCGCACACGACGAGGATTGTGCGGCTGGATAGAGTGGAAGAGGCTCCTTAGATAAATTCAAATAATAATAATTGATTAGTACAAGAATAAGGCCCGTATTGATAATCAGCACTCAAGAGTTACAACGAGTTTAAGTTCGTATCAGAAATGTCATTTCAGTACAAAACGACCTGTCAAATCCATACTTAATATTGCTCTCAATATTGAGATCGATTTATAAATACGAGCCTAAATCACATTAAAAGCCCGCCCTGTTTCACCCCCAGAACAAAGGGGCCCATCACACTAGTTTTTTCATGAAAGTAGGTCTCTACTTACTATAAATGTGAACATATTCCTTAATTAAATAGTGCTTCATAGGTTTTAAGTTCATGGTGTCATGTCTTATCTCATTTCTTTGAATAAAATTAACACTACGAGCGAATTTTGTAAACTATGAAATCCTTTTTTATAAAACTACACTTTCTTGGAAATAGCCTGAAACAGTAAGTACCTAGGTCTTAGCTATTGGATACAATATGAATATCATATTGGAATGTCAGTGAGATTCATCGTTGGCTCATTGACAATGGAAACTATCAATAAAAGGCCTCTGATATCATCAGTGCTACCTAATAGTCAGGGGTACCATGAGACTGTAATGGATGAGAGTTAGGGCCGTATTTATAATCAGCTCTCAAGAGTGACAGCGAATTTGAGTTCGTATCAGAAATGTCATTTCAGTACAAAACGACCTGTCAAATCCATACTTAATATTGCTCTCAATATTGAGATCGATTTATAAATACGAGCCTAAATCACATTAAAAGCCCGCCCTGTTTCACCCCCAGAACAAAGGGGCCCATCACACTAGTTTTTTCATGAAAGTAGGTCTCTACTTACTATAAATGTGAACATATTCCTTAATTAAATAGTGCTTCATAGGTTTTAAGTTCATGGTGTCATGTCTTATCTCATTTCTTTGAATAAAATTAACACTACGAGCGAATTTTGTAAACTATGAAATCCTTTTTTATAAAACTACACTTTCTTGGAAATAGCCTGAAACAGTAAGTACCTAGGTCTTAGCTATTGGATACAATATGAATATCATATTGGAATGTCAGTGAGATTCATCGTTGGCTCATTGACAATGGAAACTATCAAATAAAAGGCCTCTGATACCATCAATGCTACCTATAGTCAGGGGTACCATGAGACTGTAATGGACGAATCCGCTTAATATTACGAGAGTAACCTAACCTAACCTAACCTAACCTAACTATTTAACAAAGCCTAGCATTTATAAAGCCGTTTCTACACTATTTAGGTTTCTACAAAGCGTGGTGCACCTACAATACGGTTTATGCTCCTCATGCATACACCTTCATATCGAAATGATATATCTATTCAACCATGCAAAGGAATTTCCACCTTACCAGCTATACTGTTGCGCCTATTTTCCTATTCCATTATGCTAATTTTCTTCCCGGGAAACTTAATAAAATAAATGCTGTTTAAATTTCAAACTTAAGTGAACACTGTAAGGACAATTTTGATTCGTCTTCCGCCTCAGCTAAGGGTCTTTTGAAAATGGTATTGCGATTACTGATTCCGTTTTCTATAGGGTTCTAAACAGCTTATCCAGCCTTTTGACTCATTCAAATGTAGATATTAAGTTGTACGGGTTAGAGTTGATTTTAATGTGGTTTGATATTTGAGTTAGGGTGGAGTCACACTGATCGGGAATTGCATAGTGTGAGGTAACGTGTATCGCGAGAAAGTGGCGCTATTTGCTACCGTATCGCGCGCCATCGCGGATCAGGGGTATGCAACATTTTTGACAAATAAAATTATGTACTTGTGATGATTTTTGATGGTTTATTTAGATAATGACGGAATGGCAGTAAGAAGAATCTGTAGAATCAATAAGTAATAATACGTCTAAAAGATTTTTCTTTCAGCTAGGTCCAAATAGCCGTGGAAAGGTGATTATTTTTCAATAATTTAGAGTGCTATTTTAATGAAAACGAAAGGAGCAATGCGCTTAATATTTAATCGACCCTTCGATTTCCACACGAGTTCCACAGGCGAAGTGCGATTATTTACTTAAAATGTGCCGAATGTTTTGAACCCTTGCCCAGTGCATACGACGTCGCATCTGCCGCTCCGCATCCGTCCAATCAGCAGCATTATATGTTAATAGCCTATTAGAATACGGGGTAGCTTTTTCGCACCGCCGCCGCCGCGCCGCCGTCGCAAGCAGGGAGCAAGGAGCTATCGCGAGCGTTTTGTATTTGTGTAAGAAAATTAAAAAGACAAAAGCAAAAATTGGTCTCCAATTTTTTTTCGTAAAATGGTTACAATTTGAAACTGTTTTCGTTCTCCACCACAGTGATTAAAAAAAAAACGGCCAAGTGCGAGTCGGACTCGCGCACGAAGGGTTCCGTACAACAATAACATTTATAAAAATGGGAAAAAAATCATGTCTGTTGTCCGACACGCACTTGATCAGTTTTTAGTATTTGTTGTTATAGCGGCAATAGAAATACATCATCTGTGAAAATTTCAACTCTGTAGCTATGACGGTTCATGAGATACAGCTTGGCAAACAGACAGACTAGACGGACAGACAGACGGGCAGACAGATAGCGAAGTCTTAGTAATAGGGTCCCGTTTTTTACCCTTTGGGTACGGAACCCTAAAAACAATAATACTTACATTGGGGGCAATTTGTATTTGCACAAAATCGCTAAATCTTAACTAAAAGGGTCTCCCGTAATTTTCTATCCTGAGAATTTTAGTTAAGATTTGGTTAAGTTGTGCTCTTTACGAATCGATAGCAATATCCTTTCCTTTTTCTTTATTTATTTAAGTTTTACAAATAAGTTATAATGTACTTTCTATACTTGTTGGTAAATAAAGTTCTTATTTATTTATTTATTTTATTTTGTAGTGTCTTCTGCAGGCCTCGTTGAAAATAATCCTCGCGCCATATTACCCAGCATTCACGTCATTATGTCGTATTCAGTGGGTGGTTAGAGCGTGCGCCCACGCACAAATGTAACGATCCTCCTTGTATAGGTAATAACCTGGTTTAAGTAAGATGTTCAACAGCTTCCAAGTAGCCTGAATAATAAGCTATTCAGGTATAATTCTAGATTTAATAAAGAGCATGAACTGCCTCTGTGGTCTAGTAGGTAATCTGTCCTAAACTATGGGATGCCGATCTGGGTTTGCTGAAGTTGATAATTGTCTATACTGGTATCGATTCATATGCGCACAAAATCAGTATATCTTGACTAAAATGGTCACCTGTCATTATCTATCCTGATAGAACAGAAAGGGACGGGAACAATTATGGTTAAGATTTACTTCCATGCTGGACTGGGAGTGATAGAAAAACATAGAATGTGCCAGCTGCATCTCCTCCCGTGAATGCTGTAAAAATGAGCTAAGGGAATCGAGGGTTTCAGTGAATTGCAATTTAGGCGATGGGCTGACAACCTGTCACTTTGGTAATATACATAATCATCATCTGTATTAACCCTCAAAACTTGTCAGACGTGGGGGAACGACCTATACCGGGTGTAAGGGACAGCGTCCCGCAAACTTATAGAGGTTGCTCAGTCAACGACACTGAACAACTTTCACCAGGACTTTTTTTCAGGAAGTGAAAAAAAAAATTGGCTCTTTCATACAAATTTTCTGATCGAGGTGGACATTTTGTATGGAAAAGCCAAATTTTTTTTTCACTTCCTGAAAGAAATTCCTGGTGATAGTTGTTCAGTATCGTTGACTGAGCAACCCCTATCAGTTTGCGGGATACTGTCCCTTACACCCCGTATTTAGGTCGTTTTTGCTCTGCCTACCCCATTAGGGATAAAGGCGTGATTTTATGTATGTATGTTTAGTTAAGTCATGCTCTCCACGAATCAATAGCATTGCCATTCTTTATTTTTTTTTCAATACCGAAAATGACGGGTATGGTTTTATTTTAGTTAAATCTTGTTTACGCCGAATTGTGGCCAAACACATCGAACTCCAAAGGAACTCGGTATAAACGTAAAGTATGGCCCCCTAATTCCTAAAACATCTCATATCGTTCGCGGTGTCTTTGTACACAGATAAGATCGGCTTTATAATGTTTCAATTAACCGGTAGCCAGTATTTATTAGGGACAAGCGGTGGCTGTTTCATTTACCTGCGCTGGAAAAGAAAAAATACTGGCCAAACGCGAGTTGGACTCACAAATTATGGATTCCGTAGGTTCCGTATCAACGTAACTAAGTATTTATTAGGGACAAGCGGTGGCTGTTTCATTTACCTGCGCTGAAAAAGAAAAAATACTGGCCAAACGCGAGTTGGACTCACAAATTATGGATTCCGTAGGTTCCGTATCAACGTAACTAAGTATTTATTAGGGACAAGCGGTGGCTGTTTCATTTACCTGCGCTGGAAAAGAAAAAATACTGGCCAAACGCGAGTTGGACTCACAAATGATGGGTTCCGTAGGTTCCGTATCAACGTAACTAAGTATTTATTAGGGACAAGCGGTGGCTATTTAATTTTCCTGCGTGAAAAAAAAAACTACCAAGTTTGAGTTTTGACTCGGGCATGAAGGGGTCAGCTCCAGCCCCAGTACCTTCTTATGGCTGTTTTTTCACTAGACAGTACGTCCACGGCACGGCAACAGCACAATGACGGTATCGTCATGATATCGCGGCTCTGTTTTTCCACTGGACGGTATTATTGTCGCCGGTATCGTCCGCCTAGTTCCAATCTGAGCGCACACACTCACGCGCATGCTACGTACACCACAATTATGCATGAATAAATGGAATGAAATGAAATCAATACCGTGCCGTCGCCGTGACGCTGCCGTGCCGTCAAGTGGAGAAACGTGCCATATAATTTAATTATTAAGAAAACACGGAACCCTAAAAAAGAAAAAAAACGTAAAGATATAGTGTCCTGCGCGCTGCTACAAAGTTATGTCGTGTGGTTTCCGTGAATTTGGAATACTTAGGCCTTTAATTGGGGAACAAAAATTATAAGATTGGCAAATTATAATCAATATTTTCATGAAAAGTCGTACTAAAGCTTCAGAGTGTGAATTAAGTGAGAACAAATATTATTTTTTTATGAAACTCTACTAAACTAGGATCATTAGCAAGTCGGCTCCTGCTAAGGTCCGAAAAAAAAAGTCGAAAAATGTCCTTTCTTTTTTATTATTTCTGTTCCAAAAGGGCCGGGCCGCGTATTTCCAAATTAATTCACGTATAATTGGATTTACGGTATTCCGGCTGCGTATTTCCAAACTGCTAATTATCCCGTCGGCATTTGAACAGTATTTATTACGCGCCGCCATTTTGGATATGTTGTATGCTTTTTTAATTGATTTTGAAGGTTGCTTTATTTGCCTCATGGTGATAATGGTGATTTTCTGGAAAGTAGAGTCCACTTTTTTGTTATTAGTACCTATTTTTGACATGCAACTTTTAACAACAAACAGAAATCTTATAAAAAACCCAGTTCGTGCTCTGCTTACAAGATATAAGTAAAATTAGTTCTTTATCTCTTTTTATTAGCAAAAACATACTTGGAAACATCTGAGCCTAAACAGATATCCAATAAGCGTGAGAACAATCCATATTTTGTAACATAATAAATCTTAATCTTCTCCGTGTCATTCTACTACCAACATACCTTGTATTATTTTCAGCCTATTCAAACGCCACTTCTGATAAAATATGATCAAAACTTACTTACTAAGGGCACAGTTTCGTGAAAAAGAAAAAACAACATGGATGTAAAGAAAAAAATGGAAACGCCATATCTCGTTATTATTTTGGAAAACAATAGCGCCAGTGCTGTCAAGCCCAGCGCGCTCCATGCAAATAGTCATAAATAAATAAATAAGAATAAATATGAAAGCTCCGAGCTGGATGTCTTATTTTAAGGGTCGTGTGGTTAAGGATAGAGATGTCTTAGCATCTGGATATGACACGGACCTTCCCTCTAATCTCTTAAGTTGGTATATTTTTTGGATGTCTAATTAACCCATCTAAAACCTCTGCTTCTCTTTCTGGATAAAATTAATGAAAAAGTCAATGAAGGGACACAAGGGTTCCTGTCTGCTATAATTTGTAAGGCTATTATTGAAAATTCATTACAGTGCTGAAATTGCCGTAAAAATATAAATAAGGTGGACGGACACTGTTCATTTGCTGGAGTAAACCACAATAACATTAAATTAAAATTGCATGCACCTCATTTTAGTGGTTGTTTCAATAAACTCCTATTATAATAATAAAAAAAACTATTAATATTAAGATCACTAAGCCATATGACTACGTCAGGGCTACGTAAAGGAGCATCCATGGAATT
The DNA here is from genome assembly GCA_029255725.1 of Scrobipalpa atriplicella. Classification (NCBI taxonomy): domain Eukaryota; kingdom Metazoa; phylum Arthropoda; class Insecta; order Lepidoptera; family Gelechiidae; genus Scrobipalpa; species Scrobipalpa atriplicella. The sequence goes on along the minus strand of JARACY010001707.1, from coordinate 27,389 downwards.
ACTATAACTGCAGGAATACTTCCATTCCTCTCATTTGAAGACACATCCAGCAGCTCTACATCTTCACCCAGGTAACGAGTTTTGCGCTGTCGAAACGCGGGCTCTGTCGTTCCGGCGCCATCTTGGATTTGAAACAAATGTCCGCGCGCACAAAATAAAGACAACTGGCCACTCCGAGTTCCAGCCATAATGCATTTGTGTTATTTAAACGACGATACAAGTCTAATTCTTATGAGCTAACGCGAGACAAGATAAAGCGTTGCAACTTAAGCTTACTCGGGGATTCGGTAGAGAAAATTGTTTCTGCGTAATACCTATAGGTTCATCTTACACTGTAAATATAATCCAAGATGTTGAAGATTACATAATAATACAATCAAAATACAATCTCTATTGAAAATAAGGTTTGACTGAAAATCTATGCTTTAGGTAGACTCGAAGTGATCTGTTTATCATAGGAACGCTTAAATGGTAAAATACAAAAAATATATACTTATTCTCAATCAAATTCACGACAGATTATTTGCGTATTTTCACAATAAAAAAGGAACCGAAGCTCTAGAGCGAGACGCCTATAGCAATTGCTTCTTTGTACTTTTTACCTCTTTCTATTCAAACCACTTTTCATTTTCTCCCGAAGATTTCCAACACCATCCTTATGCATTGTAAAATAGAGTTTGTTTTACCTTTCTGTGGATTTTTTCAAGTGTGCAATGGTTGGTGCGCTGAGTGTGAGTTTTCCGGGCGAAATTGGAAAAATATTCGCGTTTTCCAACGATGGTGGCGGGCGCGCCAATTTGAATATAGATTAGAAAATGTGACGACGCGCACTCTAATATGTTTTCCTAGGGATGATACCTAGTATGAATTCCATGGTCGATATCGATAAGACGAAATATTTTATTCTTATTTTTTATTATTTATCGTATGGCATTATTTGCTGTGAGGTCCAGAGGACAGTGCAGCAGCCAGTTTTGTTGCACTCTTAGGGTCATATTTATAAAGTGATCTCAAGATTGAGAGCGATATTAAGTATAGATTTGACAGGCCGTTTTGTACTGAAATGACATCTCTGATACAAACTCAAACTCGCTGTCACTCTTGAGAGCTGATTATAAATATGGCCCTTAGCATGTAGCATCACCCCCAATTCGCTTGTATTGTATTTTATACTTGAATGTAAACTTTAGTGTCCCTGTATGAAAAGCGTAATATCTTCGAAATGTCTGGCTCTCAGGACTCTCAGGAAAAATAAGTGATTCCGCTTGTTTGCCGGTTTACCAACAAGTCGTATAAAAATTAGTTGAAGAATATACGGGGTGTGGGACGACAGCGTACCGAATACTGAAAGGGGTTGTTCAGTCAAAGAAACTAAACAACTTTCACCAGGAAATGCTTACAGGAAAAAAATACATGCCCATACAAAGTGACCACACGTCGATTACACAATTTGTATGGTAAAGCCAATTTTTTTTTTCCTGAAGTATTTCTTGGTGAAAGTTGTTCAGTTTCGTTGGCTGAGCAACCCCTATCAGTATTCGGTTACACCCGGTATTTTGTTTTGTGATCAAATTTAAAGCCATGTGTATGATAGTTTTTACCATTGGGTCCAAAAGCAAAGTCAATTTTACAAAATGTCGATATTTTACCATCCCTAGGCAGGTAATGGATAACCCAGTCCACACCATTTTTGCACATTCGCCTGAAACGGGGGTAGGCGACAATTTATGGCTGTGTGTACGTGCTAGGCACTCTATGTTCCGTTTGCAATCCTATACTTTAAGTGTGACTTATTTTATCACGATTTCAATAAGGAAATAAAAAAAAACATGTAATTCCAATTTGATATACATACTACCCCAGAAAACGTGGCAAAAACTTTGATGCCCAGGCGGTTTGTAAACTCTGATACCAGGGATCATTTGGTCGCTGTTCGACTCGAAAACCCAATCGATAAAAAAAGAACTTTGACCTTCAACGAGACATACTTGTAAAAAGAAACTCATAAAAAATGCATGTTTTTTTCCTATACCTCCCTTGTGGACCTCCAATGATCGAATGTTTAATTATCCCCATTACTGACACAAGTGCTTCCCACCCCACTCAAGCCACAGAACACACAGTACACAGTAAGTATACTTACCGACACAAGCTCTTCAGTGTAAGCAAACATGGTTTTTGCACGCACCCTTCTTGCCGGCTCTCTTTTGGACTATCGTATTACATGACTTCTTCAAAATGGTCGATGTTACTTGTACAACACGCTAAAATCTGATTTGTAATTCAAGTACGTCATATTTTTGGCTATTTTTATTTAAAGTTTTAAGTATCTACTTAGCCTAATTACGTCAATCTTATAAGATAAAAAAAAAATACCGACACACAGCAAATTGTTTAAAAGATCATTCTTTGGCCACTAATAAACGGTAACAATTTTGAATATCCGTTCAACGGTTTCTTTTTATGTCAAAAATAAATAATAAACTCCAGATTTGGAGCCAAATGATAATGTTGAAACACGATCGTCATTTAATTATGAGCATTCGCATTTTGCATCTCATAAAAAAGTGATTTGGGAAAACGAAGGGAAAAGGAGAACGCGGCGATTTTAATACGAAGTCGTAAAAATCTGTGGGAATCAACTTTATAAAGAGGTAAATGGTAAAATTAAGAGTGGGCTTGAGACTGCGACTCTTTTGATGGCTTAATTTTGTTTTTGATACCAACTAAATTGCCATAAAACCAGAGTGCATACCTATAAAATTTAAGTACATTTTTAAGATTACCTAATTAGGCAAAGTCTTACAGCTTTTGAAATGTGTTTCAATATTTGATACCATTACCTATTCAAGTTTGACAGTCGTTTTAGCAACAATACCCAATCATTTGTTACCGCAATTCAGACTGAACTATGGAATTCCATTTCCAAATTTGGCGGGATATAAACATTTAGTGGGGCCATTGGCAACACGGCGGAGCGCTAGAGCTGCACTGGTCTATTAATACGTCCCACGCGGCGGGGGCGCCTCTATCTGTGCAAAGGCGCCTCTAGCGCCACTATGATGCTTTGATCTCGCCGACTAGGTGCGCGCAGGAGTGGAGTATGCTTTTGTGGAAATTATATTAAAGACGAAAAGCTGGAAAGAATATTACAAAGGCCAAATTATAAGGAACGTTCAAAAGTGGCGCACATTGGGCGCTTTTCCACTAGACGGCACGTCCACGGCACGTCCACGTCACGTCAACGGCAACGTCACGATACCGTGGCTCTGTTTTTCCACTAGACGATATTGCCGTCGACGGGACGTCGACGGTATCGTAGCCAGTCACCCTCGATTTTCCAGGGCAGTACTGAGTACTGTACTGACACCATATTTCAATAAAATTCTCTTTCATAGTCTCGTTAAGAATAAAAAGTTAATGTAACGTATTTTTTATATATTTTACTTTTGCCTTTGTGAATTAGATTGGCCCCATCTTAAAATTTCGGTATTAATATACAGGGTGTGGCAAAAGTAGTCATCCGATGTTCTTTTGCTGTAATTTTTTTATTTAATTTGGTTCTGCTTATGAAATAAGTTCATTAAATTCAATACAATTTATTCCATAAAGTCGAGAAAATAATCTTGGCCAAGTAGCCGCCACCAGAGTTGACGATAAGAAGGTGTTGTAAATTAAACACCAGATCGATTAAGACTGACTTTATTTATGTACCCACATACATTATGATAAATGATAAATATGAAATACCGACAAATATTACTACATGTCCCCTTTTTTAAACACTTCTTTTTTTTCCGATGAATTACATTTTCCAACAAGAAAACAATTCAATATTTATGACAAGCTTTAGGTATTTCTACATCACATTATTTATTTTCAGTACAAAAACAAAACAATAAGCATATTAGTAAACAACACGTGAACACATAATTTCTATAAACATTCTCTTACAGCAAATTAACATACTTAATCTCTTTTCTCTTTATAAGGGAGTGCAAGTACCCATATTATACCTAAGTATTTATTGAAGCATTATAATTTACATATTATTTACCTTTCTATTTATTAACAAAATATTTTTGATGACATGTGAGTACCATACCTAACTACAATAAATAAGAATATTCAATACAAGTGATAATAATACCTTCTTGCTGACCTACATATTTATTGATTAACAAATATTTTTGATAACTTTTAGTTCCTGTGTACTAAATACAGGTAGTAATTTACAGGATTTTTCTGCACAAATGCAATATTTTTCTTAGTTTCCTTACATTATCTTTGCTACAAATCATCCTACAGACAATAGGTACGCAATTAAATTAAAAACACCTAATATAATTCTCCACTGGCAAACCTGCGTAGCCACCACCGCTGTCACCATGTTGTAAATTAAACACCAGATCGATTAAGACTGACTTTATTTATGTACCCACATACATTATGATAAATGATAAATATGAAATACCGACAAATATTACTACAGAAGGTTGTTTTGTATAGATTTTATCACTCTTTCCAGAACTTCGGGTGATAGGTTCTCGCATCCCGAGCGGTTTCTGAGGTTTGTGGACATTAAAAACTTCAAAAAAAGCCATAAGCAGAATTCTAGAATGGTTAAATCGGATGATCTGGCCACCAATGCATATCACCAAAACGAGTGAAAAAGTGACCCTAAAATGATATAATCAACTCTAGCGGCGGCCACTTGGCCGATATCATTTTCGGTGGTGTCACCGCAACGATACAAAATAGCTGTTGGCACGGATGGTATTAACAGGATTCGCAAGTGCTTTGCTTTTGTGAGCTTAGCTTGTTTGGATCGGGATGGAATCCAACTCTTTAGGAGCAGCCGTTAGGCATGATCTCCGCAAAGTGGTCCACCCCGCAAGGGGGCACTTTTCCACGTGTATCCCTGTCGAGATCGTGCAATGTCTAGCGTAAAAGGCTCTACGACCTTTCTGATGAATGTCGAACACTTCCGCGTCTGTAAAGTCGAAATTAAGATGAAACAGTGATTAACAAAGAACAGTCATCAATGAAAAACTATAGTACAAAAGAGTTTGCGTCCAACGAGGTTGAACGCTACAAACCAATGCTTTATCTTCATGCCGTTCAAGCAGAGCAGTTCTTTTAAGTTGTAATACTACGGATATGATCAAACTATCTATAAAATACTTGTACTTTTAGCATATTTCTATGAAAAGGGATCTTTCCATACATACATACATACGTACATATAATCACGCCTTTATCCCTAATGAGATAGGCAAAGCTGCTGAAACGACCTAAACAAAGGTCGTTCCACCACGTCTGATAAGTTTTGAAGGTTATTCCAATTCCAGATAGTAAATCTGTAAATTTATATAGTGACAGGTTATCAGTCCGTCGTCTAAATTACAATACTGAAACCCTCGAATACCTTAGCTGATTTTTACAGCATACCCGGGGGAAGATGCAGCTGGCACATTCTATGTTCTTCTATTACTCCCTGTCCAGCATGGAAGTCTGGGCTCTTACCGATTCGGGAAATATGGTTGGGTGGGAGAGCAATATATTTTTGGCGAAATTTTTAACTATTCAAATAGGAAAATTAAACTTAAATTATATTTTTTTCGAGAAGCCCGAGAAATCGTAAAGCTCGAGACATCATAAACCTTAGTACGTACCTATTAAAATTAATGTTTTTATAATTAATAAAAATATCTTCACAAATGGCAACCCGAAACAACTATCACTGTTTATCAAATTTGACAACGACATGTATAAAAGTCTGTCGCAACTCCATAAAAAAATAAAAGTCTAGGAAACGGGCAACAAGTTTCATGGCGACTATTTTCATCTCATTCACTTCCTCAGTCTCACTCTTTCTTTCATAAATTATTTCTATCTTCGTTTCGCGGTTATGTTTTGTCAGTTACATGTATTGTGTTGACGAAGCATTGTTTACTTGTTTCTCTAATTTTTCTTAATTTGTTTAAAGATAATTTCAGTTAGCAAACAAGTGAAACGTTGTTAGGACTTGTAATTGTCCTTCAGGACTTGTAAGAAAGTGATAATAAAATTTTTATCTATCTATAATGAATTTTCGGCGCTGTGAGATATGTGGCCAGGAAGGTCAGGAAGAAAAGACGGCATTAAACGCCAATTTTTGGCTAGATTTCCTCTCGATGAAGCCAGAGGAGATGATTTTTTTATGATAATATCAAATATCAGTCATGATGAACTCCTCTTTAAGGAATGTTTTATCATACTTTTTGTGTTAAGTATGAAATAGCCGGTTCATCTCCATAGTGCGGAAATTTTTTACTTTCATCGATATCGATATTGTTTTCAGATGTAAACTATGGGTCAAAATGGTGCCTACTTTGAGCGGCGCAGGATCACTAACCGGTGCCATTCGATTTCACAAGTACCGAAATAGAAACCAAATTGGTATACTATGCAGATTGTGTGAAAATACCAGTCTATGTACAAAAATGTTCGGAACCCGTTAGTAAAAAAAAAAATGGTTTTGACTTATTTATTGTGTAACCATTTGTTTTAATGGTGGAGGTATGATATTAAATAAATACACTTCCACCATTAAAACGAAATCGGGAAAAATATTTTTCAATGGTAATATAATTCGATATGAACATTGATATCCATATATTCTATGTAGTATACGCAGCACATCACTATTTTGTTTTTCATGTTGGTAAAAAAGACAGTTTACTTTCGTATTGTTGGCCATTGATTTTGTTGCCGGTTTTGACATTTGTGCAGTTTTTTTTTCTATGGATGTCCCCGTCTCTGGTATAAATGTAAACAAATCATAATTTTCAGTGTTTTTGTGCATTTAATTAATTTTATTTATAGCCAAATTGTTTTTTATAAATCAATAATGAATAAAACGATACAGAAAAGTGTGCGAATGATCATACTATACAGTGTTCAAGCAATGTATGGCAGAATTTCGGATTGATAGATTATTATCTGATTTAGGAGCCGTTTTCAAAAGAACAGCAGATAAAACTGGTGTGTGATCAGTTACAGAGCAAAATCTATGTGCAATAGTAGCATGAAACTTCAAAAAGTGTTCACAATAAATGAATATGTAATGTAGTTTATTTTATGTGATTTTGCAGTAAGCAGATGTTATCGATGTTTGTTATCATTATCAATGTGACATTCAAGTACATAAAACATTCATCAATACATTTTGGTACTTTATTATTTTTCCTTATCTATACCTACATATATATGGCTTTTTAAATTAAGTACAAATATTTTAAGGATGGATTTCGATCATCAAACTGAACAACTTTCCCCAAGGAACATAGGTCGAAATATGAAGAAAAAAAAATTACACTCCCATACAAATGGTGTCAGCGGCCGGAGTCAATTTGAATGGGCGGGCCAAATTTGTTTTTCATATTTCGACCCATGTTCCTTGAGGAAAGTTGTTCAGTTTGATGATAGAAATCCACCCTTAAAATATTTGTAGGTACTTAATTTAAAAATACCTTATTATATAAAAGAAGAAACCGACTGACTGACTGACTGACATATCAACGCACAGCCCAAACCGCTGGATCTAGAGACTCTAAATTTGGCATGTAGGTTCCTTATGAGATCTAGGGCGGTGCACTAAGAAAGGATTTTCAAAATTCACCCCCTAAGGGGTTAAAATAGGTGATAGGATTTTGTATGAAAGTCCGTGAGTTTCGAAGTTAGGATCTTAAAATTTTGGATTTAGGCTAATGATGTAAAATTAATAAACACGTGTTTCAACGATTTTTATAATCAACCCCTGAAGGGGTGAAAAAGGGGGATGCTGTCTATAAAAAGTCCTCCGTTTACAATTTAAAAATCACTTTACTTATGGCGGCAACTTTCTAATTTACTTATTTATACATACATACATACATACATAAACATACAGTCATGCCTGTATCCCTAACAACGTAGGCAGAGCATCAGTGAGTAACTAGAAACTTTTACTGCCACTTTCTCCTGTACTTTCTTACTTCAATAAATTAGAAAATACTTATATAGTCACGGCTTTATCCCTTACGGGGTAAGCAGAGCATCAACGGCTTACTGGAAACCGTTTTCGCTACTTTCGTCACTACTTTCTCATTCCAATAAATCAAATATAATACATATCAACAATAATATTAATATTTATAGTCACGCCTGTATGCCTTACGGGGTAGATAGATTATCAATGGCTTACTAGAAACTTACTGACTACAGTGATTAAACAGAACTTTAATACTACAAAAATTCAAGCATCAAAACTTGTTTTTTATCACTCTATGAGGAGAATAGAAGAATAAGAATTTGTTCATTGGTGATGCCATATAAAAGACAGTGGCGCCCTCATGTTTCCCAACCTCTAAGTTGTAGAAATGTCGTAGGATGATTTGATAATTCGAATTTTCCCAATTACTCTACAAAATCCAATAATCAAGATTATTTTAAACTGCCGAAACTGGAATAATTAGACAATAATGAAAATAAAGGGCCAACAGCATGAATGAGCACAAAAATCATTCACCCCTTTTAATTGTATAGATTTATTGTATGTATTTATTATGAATGCAATAAATTAATATAAATATGAATCTTGAACTGACAAGATCAAAATAAGTTTGTCTATTCTATAGGTATACCTACTGCCATCCCTTTCTAAGCGCTTATATATTTTCACTGGGTCTGATTTACAGAATCGGCACCGTTTTATAATATTATCCAAGCTTGCATAATATCCAATCGTATAGGGCTATCGTGAAAATTCAAAATTTGAAATCAAAAAACAGTCAGTGACAAATCATCTGTAGAATCACACATAAAAAAAAAACATTATGCCTGCCTAGGGTTATCGCGAAAATTCGAATTATGGATTCATTCTACAACATACACCGGCGACGGTATCGTGACGATACCGGTGGGAATCACTGCCCTGCCGTTGACGTGCCGGTGCCGTGCCGTCAAGTGGAAAAGCGTGTCATATAATTTGATTGATTTTCATACATTATCTCTTCCACGGTATCGTCGACGATAACGTGCCGTTGCCGTTGCCGTTGACGTGCCGTCTAGTGGAAAAGCGCCCTGGCAGTAGTTAAAGTTGACGCCGCCGATTTGACATACAAATCATAATGTGACAAATCGACTGATTATATCTATCTTGTATCTAAAAATCACATGACAGATGTATTATTTTGTTAAAGGTCCTACCTAATATCACAGAATATACAATAGTATTAATATGACAAAATATAATGTTAGTCTATTGTTCAAAATGTGATAAAATAAAATCAGGTAACTTTTATCACATTTTTATAACGCAAGTACTACGTGTAAGTATCTTTATCTTAGCACACCAGTTTACATCATAGGTTATCCTTACAGAAAGAGTTTTAGGAAATACTACCGAAATACGAAAAATAAACTCCAGACAAGATTTTACAATAATTTCTAAACGTACTAAAATCCGTCTCCACACCAGCCCAACATCCTGACAGCACTTGAATATTGAAACCGGCTGTATTATTCGCATTCGCTATTGGCTTTCATTTCGCCGCCAACACGACGAATGTACACCAACCATCGCCAACCTTTGGACACCTCTGTCTGTCTGTGTGTTTAGCCAACTGGCTACATAGAGGAATTTTATTATGTATTTACTAGAGGTCGCATCACGAACTAATATATTCACACATGTCACTTACCAGTGAGCGGCAGCGCTCAAACTAGTGACTAACAATAATTAGAAAAAATAAAATATTGTACAGTTCAGAAAATGAGGAGGAAAACTGCCTTTTTCTCCCGCTAGGTGTCGCATGGGCGACTGTACCTTGAGAACTGTCAAATTGTACCAACTTTTGTAAACAAATTGAATATTTTTAGAATATTATCGGTAAATGCCACAATGCAGTGCATTTAATTGCAAAAATAGGGGAATTCATTTGTTTTCCAAAGATTACAAATAAAGAAAACAGTGAGAGAAAAAACTTCAATGCAAGTGATGCAAGTTGAATGTGTTCAGCGCATTACAAAGAAAGTGATTATATTGAAAAAAATATCGTTTATGTTAAAAAAAACTGATAAAATCGCAATACACATGTGACATTGACACGAAATAAGGTACAGTCGCCCAGAGCGCCATCTGTATTTAGCTTAAAGTTTGGCTCCTCATTGCAGTGATAACACAAATATTCAGAAAAAACATATTAATCATAATCAGGCATAACATCGATAATTTAACAAATTAGCCACTAATATCAAATAAACTTATCTTTTAAAGATATTATTTTATTTTATTGCTCCCGCGGGCCTGCCATTTTTTTATATGCCAATCATTGATTAAAAAAATTGGACTCCACAACTGTCAAATGTCACATCTCCGCGGGTACATTTTTGATTGGCATGTTCACTCTAGTAAATACCTACACACTAAGGCCCGTATTTATAATCAGCTCTCAAGAGTGACATCTACTTTGAGTTCGTATCAGAAATGTCATTTCAGTATAAAACGACCTGTCAAATCCATACTTAATATTGCTCTCAATCTTGAGATCGATTTATAAATACGAGCCTAACTCTACGATTATGGCCAGTATTTTCTTTGTCTGTCTGTGTCTGTGTGTTTATCCAACTAACTGGCCAGTGTTTGCCCATTTTATAGACAAAACACAATGGAACCCCTGAGAAATTTGTGTTTAGATTGTTTCGCCGGCTGTATTTTGTGTTATCGGAACCTATAGGTATCTGGTATTGATGTTGATTTTGAATAGTTTATAAATGTAAGCATCAGTGTGCCGTTCCACCATGACATTCCATTCCATTAGGTGATACTTACTTTTGACACCATTGTACCATTATTAGGTAATACTTGTTTGACTTAGTTTAGACCGAAATCACCCAGTTCTAGATGGCAATAGTATATTAGGCAACGAGGGAATAAAGCAGTGTCTAACGTCACGGGCAGCATATTGAATCCTGAGCGGAATGAAGGATTCTAGGATTAATTCCCGAGCGCAGCGAGGGAATTAAATCTTTAATTCCTGAGCGAAGCGAGGGAATTATGACAAGAATCCTGAATGTAGCGAGGGATTCAAGTCTGCCCAAGGCGAAGACACATTTATTCCCGAGGAGCATACTATATTTTACACACCTACTGCACAGATTACTTAGACGGTGGCAGGCGTCTGTAAGATAATAAAGCTCAGAAATATACCTAATCATGTAATATTGATACATAAATAAATATTGAAAACATACCAGAAGCAACAGATCCGAAAGTCAATTCACACTCACTGAACTACACTTCACGTTCACAATCCACTACCTACGTATTTTTCCAAAAAACGAATTGATCGTATTTAACATATTCAACATAAATAACAAAATACGATAAAATACTAGTCACAATGTCTTCTGGAGTCAAAATATTAATTTCACTCGACAATTTACGAAATGGAAGTAATAATCAATGAGAGAAAAACTTTTGCAAAATCAAACCGCGTTTTCTTTTTTTTAGTTTCTTTTTTTTATACAAAGCAAAGAGCACATCCAGATAACTAGTCATACAGCCTTTTTACACTCGCCGGGAGGCGCAGAAGGCGAGTGTGGCAACAGTTTTAATACACACACAGCCATATTTTTTTTTTCTGAAAATTATTTTCTTAGTAGTTCACATGACATTCCAAATTCAAATCACATAATAACCCTTGGGCTATTAAGGATTTCCATACAACTTTAAATCCCTTGGGATTATTTTCTTGCTTTAAACGCAAGTTCCTTGATACATTATGTTGATATAATAATGCAGAGGTGTGTAAAACATTTTAAGTCAGTACTTAATTTTATTAATTCTAAGTACAGTGATGTAATAGCTGTTGGTTTTCCTAAAAAATAAAAATAAAATAAAATAAAATACCGTGTGTATGTAAAGGACAACGGGTTCAGTCAACGAAACTGAACAACTTTCACCAGGAAATTCGTTCTGCAAATTTCCTGTTGATAGTTGTTCAGTTTCGTAGACTTAGCAACCCCTAGTTTTTGATACGCTGTCCCTTACACCCGGTATAACTACCTAACTTCTTCTTTTTTTTTACTGTTTATTTTGAAATCATGTTTTTTTAACAGTTTGCAGGTAGGTACTTACCTATAGCGGGATTTATGGATTTAGAACTGACATTATAAAATCAATTAGCATGTATAATTTAATTATGAATGACTTATTTTATGAAATTTTATAAGTATATTTATTGTGTTTTAATACGTCTTCCTACAAATTGCAATGTAGTGACATATGTTTTTTAAAATTATAATAATACACCAAAGCTTAAAATTAATTAATATTATTATATTATTATGCGAATGAATGTAATTATCAAATGTGACTTGTAACATTATCACCAATAAAATATTGTATTGTATTGTATTGGACTAGTGGTCAAATTAGACAAAGGAAACACTAATCGCCGTCTACTGAGATTCTCATAGAATATTCCCACAACAGGCAGGGTTTTCTTTGCTTCGTAAATGTGCCAAACGTTTGTTAAGTAATGTTTATACTAGGAAGTTGGTAAATGCACTGCTTACATATAGTTTACTTAGATTTTTGCACAAAAAATTGATAATGACTTTTATTGTAAGCCAAACACAATTTCTGAAATTTTAGATCATTTTACTAGCTCTGCTGTTGCTGTCTCCAGTTCAATTTAGGTCTAGATAGGAAGGTACCTAAGGCTCGCATTTATAAAGCGCTCTCAAGATTGAGAGCAATATAAAGTTTGGATTTGACAGGTCGTTTTGCACTGAAATGACATTTCTGATACAAACTCAAATTCGCTGTCACTCTTGATACGAGCCTAAGTATGTAAGGCTATAAAAAGGAATCGAATGTATTCTCATTTTGAAATTTCTTCTACTCAAAAACAAACATGTCATCTGAAATATTTAATGACTTAGATTATTGGACCCACTAATTGACTCCCAATTTTCAACACAAATTTATCACTTTTGATCTTCCAACATACATTTAAAAGTACAATCCTTTTTTACACAAGTAATGAGGTTCCCACAGTAAAATCCCGTTATGTTTGCGATATCATAATGTGTTTAATTGTTTTAAAACTACGACAAAGTAGGGTCCCAAAATAGTATTAGCTGTCTGGTTGCACAGAGTACTTAATAACTCAGAGACAGTCAGAAATAAACTTTTTTCGGACTTCTTCGTACTGAGTTAACTTTCAGCCCTGTGGCTCTTCAAGTTATGTCGTAACTTAATAAAAACACAAAAATAAACTAGAAATACTCACTATAATAGATTTTAATGGTTTTCAGTGCAGAAAATAAATGTGTTATGCATTACCTAGATAGTTTATAAAAAAAAATTATTTTATAGATCGAAAATTGCATCATCAGCCCATCGTCTATAAATTGCAATACAATTAAACCCTCGAATCTCTTAGCTGGTTTTTACAGCATGCCCGGGAGGAGATGCAGCTGGCACATTCCATGTTTTTCTATCGCTCCCAGTCCAGCATGGAAGAAAGTAGTAGTCTATTCAACTAAGATATTCTAAAGAAATTGTAATTCTTATTCACTTCTGAATAACTACCCTGCTCTACAATAAATATCAGATTCCCATCAATCAGAGCTTAATACTTAAACGCATGTCAAATATTTGTAGAGGGTTTTAAATTTTAGCGCCGGCGGCTGGCTGGCAGAGATCACTTTTTGCTACAAGCCCGCCCCCGACGGGGATTAAGTTGTTGTCTTATGTTTTTTTGCCACTCGTATGCGGCTCCTATGTGACTTTTATAGAGGGTGCGTTGTTTGGTGAACAGATTATAAAAGATTAATTTTGCGATGGTGTCGAATTACCAAGTTGCCGACAGATGCATTTGAATAATTGGTTATAAGTAGGTTTTAAATGTTTCAGGGAATTATTTAACATAAGGCTCGGTAAGTTTGAGTCTGTTTCAGAAAATGTAATTTCAGTACAAAACGACCTGTCAAATCCATACTTAACATTGCTCTCAATCTTGAGATCGCTTTATAAATGCGAGCCTAAGTATTGTTAGAGTACAAATATAAAGTATTAGAGTAAAGGGAATTATTTTTGTAATTTGAAATAATTGATCTTCAGTTTGCCTTCTTTTGGATTTCTAGTGCTAATTTCGTTGATAATTCAAGATATTATTGTATTAGAGATGAAAGATATGATGAAAGTAAAAAAATATTTGGTCAAAAAGAAAGGTCTTCTGAAAACCATTCCTAAAATAACTATCATGGCACAAAGTGTAGCTATAATTATCGTATCACTGGCACTGTACCCGATTGTTTAGGAACCTTTGTTTAGGTTGTTTACGCTCTGCCTACCCTATTAGGGATAAAGGCGTGATTATAATGTATGCATAATATCGTCTCCTCTAAACAACAGACGCTGATATTGAAGATGCTCATTCATCAGACCTAGGAAGTAAGCCGCTCAGTGTACCGTAAAGATACGCCCCAGGTTGCCTGGCTGGGTGCGGTCTAGGCTTTTCATGGGGCCTAGGCTCAGACTAAGTATAGGCCTAGTAGACTTGGCGGAAGTTTAAAGATTGACTGGTTTAGATAATTATAATGCTTTACCTTAAATAACAAGCTGTTATTATTCTTCCATGCTGGACTGGGAGCGATAGAAGAACATAGAATGTGCCAGCTGCATCTCCTCCCGGGCATGCTGTAAAAACCAGCTAAGGGATTCGAGGGTTTCAGTATATTGTAATTTAGGCGATGGGCTGACAACCTGTCACTACAGCAATATACAGATCTATCTTAAACAACCCTCAAAACTTGTCAGACGTGGCGGAACGACCTTTTATTTGGGTCGTTGACGCTCTGCCTACCCCATTAGGGATAAAGGCGTGATTTATGTATGTATGTATGTATGTATGTATATTATGAGTCCTATACCCAAAGGTTGCTTGGTAGAATTTGCTTTAGCAATAAGGTCGCCTATATTGTGCTGTCACTTTTTTTCCTTTTTATTTCTGTTGCATGTGTCTCTTTGTACAGTAAAGAATTTTGTATTGTATTGTAAGTTCAAACAACGTGTATAGTATATAACTATTGTAGGTCTGTGGTCTACGGCTCTCAGAAGAAGGTCCTTTCCCACACACAAAATAAATACATAGGTATTATGATTTCAACACTTTTGAGATTACCTGATGTTTCGACAAGGTATATTGTTTCCGTGCTTGTAAATCCTCTTTTAACACCTCAAAAATTTGACATCATTTATACTTAACAATTTGCATTTTAATCTAAGCTACTAGGAAATGTATGCTTTTTATGTAATTTTTTGCAGTCATCCTTCTCCCTATTAATATGGATGTTAGAAACTTCTAGCATTAGAATTCTCTATACAAATACAGATAAGCGATAAACCAAACCTTATTTATGTACCTATGTGTACACCCGCAGGGCGTACCGGAACCGCCGGAAACCAGCCAGCAATACATCATGCGAGGCGTTAGGTGTACACTCGACGTGTCAGCAGGAATGTCTTGCGGGTGTACCGTTCTGTTTTTAAATTATGACGTTCTGATAAGGGGGCGGGGCAGTTGGAGTTTGTTTTATGTGTGGCTAGTGTTTTAATAAGGGGAAAGAAATTCATGTTTCTCACATTTGTGTATAAGTTGTTAGCTATATTTTTTACAAAAGAAACAAACCACTTATTATCTACCCAAACGTTAGTTAGGTACTAATTTAGCATAGTAGCCAAGGGTACCGAGATGTAAATGTTACGGCTAATACCCGAAGTGCGGCTACACCTAGTTTTAGCCGGTTAGAACTAGGTGTAGCCACTTACTCTTGGCTAAACCTAGTATTAGCCGATTGTTTTCGGCTAAAACTAGGTCTAGCCTTCATCATGCCGGCTACAACTAGGTCCAGCCATTCCCTGTTGGCTAAAACTAGGTCTATCCGATATCATTCCGGCTAGAACTAGGTCCAGCCATTCCCTGTTGGATAAAACTAGGTCTATCCGATATCATTCCGGCTAGAACTAGGTCCAGACAATCCCTGTTGGATAAAACTTAGATGCGTGTCCCGCCAAGCCTTCCGCCCCGCGTCACACTCAAGACTCACAGCATCTGCAGCAGCGGCGCGGGTGGAGGGCATAGCGGGGCACGCACCTCTGCAGGTTGTGAGCGCCAGAAAGAAACGTAGAGAGTTTTTTTTTATTATGATAGCATGCCGGCTACAACTATGTACAGCTAATCCCTGTTAGATAAAACTAAGACACGCGCTGCTGCTTCAGAGGCTGTGAGTCACACTCGCTAGTAGACCTGCAGTAGATCAGCAGCACCTGGCGCTCACAACCTGCAGAGGCACGTGCCTCGCTATGCCCTCCACCCCGCGCCGCTGCTGCAGATGCTGTGAGTCATGAGTGTGACGCGGGGCGGAAGGCTTGGCGGGACACGCCTCTAAGTTTTATCCAACAGGGATTGTCTGGACCTAGTTCTAGCCGGAATGATATTGGTTAGACCTAGTTTTAGCCAACAGGGAATGGCTGGACCTAGTTCTAGCCGGAATGATATCGGATAGACCTAGTTTTAGCCAACAAGGAATGGCTGGACCTAGTTGTAGCCGGCATGATGAAGGCTAGACCTAGTTTTAGCCGAAAACAATCGGCTAATACTAGGTTTAGCCAAGAGTAAGTGGCTACACCTAGTTCTAACCGGCTAAAACTAGGTGTAGCCGCACTTCGGGTATTAGCCGTAACATAAATATAAACAAATATGGTATGAAGTGGTTATGAAATGTATGAAATTTAAAATAATATCGGAACGTACACAATCAGATCTGAAAAATTTTGAGGGGTATTTCAGATAGGATCGTTATGTTATGTATTGCTGTATTATGTTACGCACAATCTCCGAAATCGCCCATTGGCCGGAAAAAGGGAACACTTCGCAGATTGGCAAATTCAAAACGCGCAATCCCCGAAATGTCCTTTCATTTCGGCCATTGAGCGTTTTACAAATCATTTCGCGGACTGGTAAACACGAAACAGCCAATTGCCGAATTCATTGAAATATCAGGTGTAAAGGACATTAAAACACCAGGCATGAGGGACAACTTAACGCGTGATTATATGTAGGTATTTATTTATGTGTATTTTTTGATTTCACTTCACTCTATCTTTCAAATATCTTATAAATCCGGAGAGTAATAATCTACCGCCATGTGAACTTTTCAGAACCCCATAAAGTCCTGTAATGTTAATGATCTCTGGAAATCTTCAACCGGCTATAGATTCTGCTTATGATCCTACAAAGTATCCAAATAGCCCTTCAGCATACATACTACCAAATTATTATAATATCTAAAGGGTTTCGAATTATTTCAATAATGATGCTGTATATTTCTTTTTACTTCCATGCTGGACTGGGAGTGATAGAAAAACATAGATAGTGCCAGCTACATTTCCTCCCGGGCATGGTGTAAGAACCAGCTAAGGAATTCGTGGGTTTCAGTGTATTGCAATTTAGGCGATGGGCTGGCAACCCGTCACTATAGCAATATACAATAATCAACTGTAATAACCCTCAAAATTTGTCAGACGTGGCGGAACGACTTTTGTTTAGGTCGTTTTGCTCTGCCTACCCCATTAGGGATAAAGGCGTTATTTTATGTATGTATGTATGTATATTTTTCGAGAAATAGTAACAAAACTTTAGGTCACAAAATGAGGTATAGGTAGTTATTCTAAAGAAATGATTATGCTCTTGCTTAGATTTTCAATTATCCGTAGAAAAAAATGTCGCTACCGTTTCGCGCGTTTTGTCGTAAAAGTTTTTTTATTATTTTTTATTTAAGCCTTTTTCTTTGACACCGTCGTCAACAAACCTATCTTTTACCACTATTATACCTCTCTATTCGTCGTATTGTATAATTTTATTGCCTTTGGCAGCCATTATCTAAATATTGTGGATATTCACAAATACCCTCAAAGACATTAAATAAAGCTCCAGGTTTATATACTTCGGAATCAAGAACATTATGGTAATGTTATATGCTTAATAAATTTGTTTTTGTCCTTCGAAAAAAAAAACCGCATTGTTATGCTATTTTATGTTAGACACTTAAGTGTATTCAACTCAAGAATGGATATGAAATCATAGTACAACTAAGTACCTACTACCTAGTACCTACTTAAATGATTTGTATGACGAACACAGTTTATACGAAATGATGTATTAATATACAAAAATACGAATATATCCTCTCTGGTGTCTCGAATCGTAGGCGTGTTAAGGTATTTATGTGTTTGATTCCATTATTATCTTAATGCTAACTGCCTCCGTGGTCTAGCGGTCTGAGCCATGGGCTCACGACCCGGAGGTCCTGGGTTCGATTCCCGGCGGGACGCGGGACAATGATTTGTGTTGTTGTTTCTAGTTTGGTTAGGACATTGCAGGCTGATCACCTGATTGTCCGAAAAGTAAGATGATCCATGCTGTCGGATGGGCATGTAAATAATCGGTCCTGCGCCTGATTTCTCTCTGGTCGTGTCAGACAATCTGTCCCATAATCTCCCATGTTATTATCTTAATGCCCTGAGCCTAGTTTAATGTTTCTATTACGTGCCTGGGGCACAACATAAACGAGTACCTATGCATTACTGGAGACATAGCATTTTTATAGCAGAAGAACCTGATCATCCCCTTCCATGAGAGCCTCGAGGCGGGAGATCGTGCAAAATTCTTCTAAACCAGGAAGTATAGATTATAGCTGTCGTGAAATAAAATATTACCTACATAGGAATAAAAAACGTGCACTAGACTATCATACACACCTGGGTACCGATTCTCGTAGCCGCCTATTCTACATTCCAACTCAATTCCGTCCGTACATAGGTATCGCGTTAAATTTGCATGCGCCTGATTTCCCCCGCGATCGCGTATCGCGCCGGAATTGCCACCCCCCAACGCGTATCCATATCGAAAATCAACTTTTTTTTTATTTACCTATTAGAGGGAGAATTCTGAATACTAAGAGTTCACGTGAGGGTAGAGGAGTAATATACAAAATTAAAACAATGAAATACTATTCTTAGTTCAGCAGAAAGTAAAACTCTCAATTATAAATTTTCGCGCACTGCGATCGCCAATATACTGACTATGGTTAATCATGACGTGTAAGTAAGTAAGTAAGTAGATACTTACTTGCTTATAAGTAAGACAACGCCCGATCGAAGTAAGTCCATTGTCCGAAAAGAAAAAAGATTCCGTGCTTCGGAGGGCACGTTAAGCCGTCGGTCCCGGTCGCTGTCTTTGATAGTGGTCGATACTGAAACCATGTCAGAGGCCTATAGCTGTGCTACTAGGCGGTTTGAAAACTCTGACACCAGGGTTTATCGGGTCGTTGTTCGACTCGAAAATCCACTCGCTAAGAAGAAGTAAGTCCATTGTCTAGTAGAAGATAGGTGTGGTGACCATAGATAGTACTGGGTGTAAGGGACAGCGTCCCGCAAACTGATAGAGGTAGCTCAGTCAACGAAACTGAACAACCTTCACCAGGAATTATTTTCAGGAAATAAAAAAAAAAAATGCTTTTCCATACAAATTTTCTGATCTGATCAAGGCGGTCAATTTGTATGAAAAAAGCAATATTTTTTTCATTTCCTGAAAACAAAATTCTGGTGACAGTTGTTCAGTTTCGTTGACTGAGCAACCCCTATCAGTTTGCGGGACGCTGTCTCTTACACCCTGTATATTTTGTAGAATATTATGTTCTTCCATGTCGATGTACGAAATAACTGATTCTTTAGCGTCATCAAAGCCACCACCGTCACGCTTCCCAGAATACGCCCGCCGCCCTAACTGAACGATTTTTGCATATCAACGGCTCGTATAAGATTTTATTACATCAGCTGGCTACAGCCCTATTCTGTGCGAATTGGATCGTTTCGTCGTCAATGGACGCGCTCGCTAATAAAAGAACTTTAAGTGATTTGCATTGTGAAGAAATTCTCTATCGCGATGGGGCGATCCGAGACGCAATTGATTTCGAAGGAATTCACTCGCTTCTAGATGCATGAAACTTGGCTTGGGTGTATGAAATTGCAATAAGGCCGCCTTTGTTGTATATTTGTTATGTTGTTATGTACCTACTATTGTATGTGTTTCCTTAATTGCAATAAATTATTTTGTAATTGAATCTTGAGGCAATTTTCTGAAAAACTAAAATGTTATATAATTATACTGCTAACATTAATACACAGGCATGCAGGCGGGTAATTTTAGTATAGCTATTAGTTATAGCTAAAGCCAGACCTGAATGTTTTTTTTTGTTTTAAATTAATTGAAATTGAGATAAAAAAATCTTATCCAAATGTTTATCTACATTTAAGTACAGAAAGCAAATATGCGCATACTGCATGTGAAAAATACCAAAAAGATAAAATAATAAATTAATTATAACAACAAAAACGAGCATAAGTAAATTTAAAGTTAAGTTTAGGCCGTAATTACGTGGGTTTGTTTTTTAGGGTTCCGTACCTCATAAGGAAAAAAAGGAACCCTTATAGGATCACTCGGTTGTCCGTCCGTCCGTGTGTCATCACACACGGCACACAACCGTTGGCTTAAATTCTTTCTGGAAAGAAAGACTAGTCATAATAGTATAGTTGTAAAATTATATTTTAAGTTAGTTAATTATATTATATTAAATTGCTTCCATGCTGGACTGGGAGTGAGAGAAAAACATAGAATGTGCCAGCTGCATATCCTCCCGGGCATGCTGTAAAAGTCAGCTAAGGGATTCGAGGGTTTCAGTATTGTAATTTAGATGGGCTGACAACCTGTCACTATTAGCAATATACAGATCCATCTGGAATATCCCTCAAAATTTGTCAGACGTGGCGCAACGACCTATGTTTAGGTTGTTTACGCTCTGCCTACCCCATTAGGGATAAAGGCGTGATAATATGTATGTATGTATGTAAAATTATACGCAAGATGTCGTTAGCGTCCACTTTAAGACGATCTACATAAAGAAACAACCGATTAACAATTTCACCGCTCAGGACAAGAGCCGTAGTGGCATAGCGGTCATGGCGTTGGAACGGTATTCCAAAGACGCAGGTTCGAATACTGTCTACGGTTGAAATTTTCGATTTGTTGTTTATCATATTTTAGAAATAATCTAAATACTATAAATTTGTTCAAATATCACCAAAAAAAAAGGAATCTTGTCATTACAAACTTATTTCGTAGTCTATATCTAGTATGGGGACAACAGCAAACTTTTTTTTTTTTTTTTTTTTTTCAACGATTTTAGAGGGCTTTTGTACGATTAGTTCGTCCTTTAGTCCAGTTCATATTTTTGTGTGAAAAAAGTCTCGGGTTCTATATACGCTTTAAATACACCTAAGTTGGTACTGAAGCCTCGGTGAGCGAGTCCGACTCGCACTTGACCGGTTTTTAATTTTGAATAATAACGTGAGGTTAAGTTAATTAAGAAATTAAGATAAGGCGGCGGTCACAATAAACCTAAATACTTGTAATCTACCGGAAGCCACCGAAACGAAGCCGAAATGTGTGAAGAATAAATATTTAGGATCCTAAACGCAGCCCCTACTATTTGTTACACTTCTGCTACTATTATTGTAAGCCAAGTTAGTAATTTTTTGATAATTATGACCTATTTTATTTTAGTTTGATTTGATGCAACTATTTTGTTTTTATTTAAGTATTCATATTTTATTGGAATAAAAAAACAATACAGTACTAAAATTTTGCCATAAATTAATTAAAATTGTCATCGCATAATGTCTAAACATATGAGGTGACAATTTTAATATATATTCTTCTCATAGACATGTCATGAAGTGCACACACACTTAAATGTTGTTCTTATTCTAATTCAGTCCTAATTTGAAATCTATTTTCATTCGACTTCTACTATCGAGTGGCCCTAGTAAGGGTCTCCCATACACCGTGGACGAAATACATAAATTCTAATTAAGGCTCATCGGGACTTTAAGTTATCGAGCGGTCTCGATTAGAATTCGTTACAGTTTATTGTTTCGGACGCCGATACGACAGGAGCAGGCGCTTTGTGTGACCAAGTGCCGAATTAGGGACCCGCCACAGAATATTACAAAACCTTACATTTGTGCAGGGTGTAACAAAAAGGGTATTATTAATCCTGACCAGAAGGATCTGTCCATGAAACTGAACAACCGTTCCCAAGGAACACGTAGGTGGAAAAAAAATTATCTCTCAATTTCTCTTGGGAAAAAGTTGTTCAGTTTCATTGGCAGATTTACATCCTTTAGGGTGCGTACTTATATCTTTTTTTAAAGTATTTATAGGATAGAAGCAATGTACACAACATACGTATCACTTAAATTGTAAAAAAAAACATGCGGAGCCCTCGCATAACAATAGAGACTTGCTCTGTGTAAATTGATGACTAAATTATAATTTAATTATCAATTAGTGTGAAGAAGCAGGCGTTAGTGACATGTGTACGTCATCGACACTATAATATAACTTTTTCATCCCTTAACATCATTTTTTGTTATATTTAACAGCTTTGTGACCCAATATTTAACTATTCGTTGAAATTGATAAGAATGCTTATAAATAATAGTGAGTGTGAGTTATACTTAGTTGCATGATAAAGTTTAATGCCTATTAAAATTTTCAATAATTACAATACCTAATTATATTATATTTTTCCTATTGTATCATTATAACATACTTAAGTTACTGGAAGTCTCCGCCATAATATTTGTGTGTATCAATGTTTAGAGTTATGTGAAATGTGCAATCAATATAGTGTTTAAGGAAGGACTTTCCTGTTTTCTATGTAAGTTTATTGCAAATAAATATATATCAATATTTGCAATAAATTATTAACTAAACTATTTAGGTATTTTTATTATACATCAAAGTTATCGTAATAAAAAATGTTTTACACTTCGACGATAATATTTATGCGTGATATTTTATAGGGTCCCATTTTAAGATAGGTAATGATGACGTCATCATAGCCATGCAATCTAGTCTCTACTATTTTCATCTATAATAAAATAAGCTACAAATACGTAGAACTAACCACTTGTTCGCTATTGATATTTGAAAGGCAATATCCTGGCGCAAGTTCGACAAAGTCACTAATAATGCTACTTTGATATTGTACACGCGATTAATGAGTTACAGTGAAGCAGTAAAACACAAACGGATTTTGGTGCAGCCCACTACAGTCGCACAGAAAATTGTTATACCCGCACCACGAATTAAAAAGACCTGCCATAGTCTATGGCCCGTATTTATAATCAGCTCTCAAGAGTGACAGCTAGATTGAATTCGTATCAGAAATGTCATTTTAGTACAAAACGGGCTGTCAAATCCATACTTAATATTGCTCTCAATCTTGAGATCGCTTTATAAATACGAGCCTACGGCTCATACAGTACGAGATAGAGACGAGCAAATGGACTTCCCTTAACCTCTATTTTATATTAGGTCTTTTTAAAACGTGGTCAAGACGAAAAATAAGAGAATTTCGCCCTTAGTACTTTGAAAAAGGTTCTTCAGTTTTAAGGGTGGGCTTATACCCTAGCATATATAGTCCCCATTGATTTATTCCTACAATAATTTTGTGTTTCCGACAGTCCGATTCACGCTACCCGTTCACCGACTGAAAGCGGCGCAGATAGCTGCGCAGACGCCGGCGACTGAAGTCAGTTAACGACTTACCAGTACCGGTACATCGGTACCGATTCTTTGTACCGGTACATGTGGTATACTTTGTCATCGTTGGTTCCTTGAGGGGTGTGCCGTACAAAGAACTGGACTAATTATGAACATTATTGCCTTGTCTAAATTGACTTTATAAATTTAAGTTGCGACAGAAATCAATTTAATACGATGAGTCTCGTTTCAATTTAGCCTTACAGGTTGTTCGACTTGACATCACACACAAAGCAAATATACTTAGGCTCGTATTTATAAAGCGATCTCAAGAGTAAGAGTAATATTAAGTATGGATTTGACAGATCGTTTTGTACTGAAGTGACATTTTCTGATACGAACTCAAACTTGCTGTCACTCTTGAGAGCTGATTATAAATACGGGCCTTAAGTCGACTTATTCTATCTTCAACATTTCAATTATTCTCTTATCTCCCTCTATAGGAAAGATAATCAGACCGTATAAAGACATTTATTTTCACATGTTTGTTTAAGGTAGGTATTCCAGAACAACCCCTGTTTTCGTACGAAAGAATGCCAATAATTTACCGAGTGGGCGGCGAATGCCTCATTCACCCTACAGTAGGGTAAGTGAGGACGTAGGGGATCTTTTAGTTTATCTATCTATTCGCCATGGTTCGTAAACTGTAATATATTGTTATATCTGTGTTTAAACTAGATAAGTATTATCTTGAGTTTAATAGAATTGTTAGGGTGTTAACGACGAGTTTTGGAAGTTTAATATTGGGGTAAGTGAGACATTTACGGGATATGAATTGAAGGGTTTTAATGTGGGATTTATAGCTTTATCTTGCTACATTTTTTGGAGTCATTTCATGGAGTCCTTCAGACTTGTAGAGCTATAACTGGCTGCTTGAAACCGACTCCAACAACCAAGTTATATTCACTGGCAGGAATCGCCCCACCCGACGTTCGCAGAGAAGCCGCGAGCTCAGTCGAAAAGGTAAAACAGGAAACAGACCCAAGGCACCCAATGTATGGTTGCAGTCCAGCCCGACGAAGGCTAAAAAGCAGAAAAGGTTTTTAAATAGCGTAGCCTCCTTTCAGAGGAACCGTCGGCTTATAGACTAAAGCGGTGGAAAGAGACACATTCAGTGGAGTCCTTCATCCCACAGGAGGAGCGTCTCCCCCCAGGGAAAAACTTACAATGGCCGGTGTGGAGATCCCTCAACCGTCTCCGGTCACAGGTCGGCCGCTGCAAGGAAACTCTCTTCCGATGGGGCTATAGTAGTACTCGCAACTGTACATGTGGTGCAGACTCGCAAACCATGGCCCACTTACTGACATGTCCAGCGTGCCCCAACACCTGCTCGCTGGAGGACCTGTGGAAAGCCACCGACGAAGCCGTGCGCGTGGCTTCGCACTGGTCTAAAACAGTTTAATATATTCCATTCCATCGACACGAAAAGAAGAAGAAGCTACATTTTTTCATCTATACATATAATAAAACAGTAGGACCCGGTTTGTCTGTACAATGAAGGAAATTGACTAAAATGAAGTCAGGGTGATACAAGAAGACCAACAGTACACGAATTTATTTTTTTAGAATTTTTTGTCTGTCTTTCTGTCTGTCTTTCTGTCTGTCTGTCCGTTTGTCCGGGCACATCTTCGTAACCACTGGATGGATTTTCATGCAGTTTTCATCTATTGATTTGGCATATCTCAGAGCAGTGTATAGGCTTTGTTTCATCGAAATCGGTTAAGTAGAAAAAAAGTTATCGTCGATTTTCATTCCAATCCAAACCTACTTTATAGGTAACTTGCACCAATTTTGATGAGACTTTTTTCATTCATCAATCAGGGCCAGACGGTGACCGGGACCGACGCCTCAACTCAACGTGCCCTCCGAAGCACGGGATATTCTTTCTTTTCGGTCAATCAGGTGATTTACCCTGCAATGCCCTAACCAACTGGGTAAACACTTAGAAAGTATATTTTTTTTTACAATTTGCTATGGTAAACCCCCGGGGATTAAACCCAAGACCTCGGGATTGTGAGCGGAACGTTCTAACCTAACCACTACACGACAGAGGCAGGTAATACACATAGTAGGTACATTATGAGAGGAAGAATGACCTTATTGTTCCGAAAGCCCGATAGATGTCGCTGTACGATTTTAAAACGCGGTATCGATGTGTTTTCGCCAAAAACTAGGTACTTAAGAACAATAATATCAGCTCGCGGTCGTCCCGTTAAAAGTTAAAAAATTGATAATTAATATTATTGAGTGAAAATGAAATGAAAATGAAAAATGAAGAAAAAAAAAATACGAAAACATACTGCTACCGAATACGGATATCTATACATATAATATTAAAAAACTGTAAAGTAGGTGAATTCTGTACATTGTATATTTAAAAAAAAATGCATTGAGGGGGCTTCTTACACGTAATAGATCTCAAAAATATTTTTTTTGAATTTTTTGTCTGTCTGTCTGTCTTTCTGTCTGTTAGTCCGGGCTAATCTCAGAATCTACTGGACCGATTTTGATGGGATTTTTTTTTATTTGACTCAGTATCACCTAGAGAGTAAACTAGGATATAAATAATCCAGCCGATCGACTTAGGGGGTAGGCAGGCAATTGATCTCAGAAACTACTGGACGGATTTTGATGGAACTTTTTTTCATTTAACTTGAGTTTTTCTTGGACAGTAAACAAGGATATAAATAATCACGCCAATAGACTTAGGGGGTAGGCAGGAAATTAAATCTCAGAAACTACTGGACTGATTTTGATGGGACTTTTTTCATCTGACAGAGTTTTACCTGGACAGTAACAAGGATATAAATAATCACAGCGAAATGACTTAGGGGGTAGACAGGAAACTGAATTTCAATTGTTTTTTAACCGATTTTGATAGATTTTTTTCGGGTTATTCTTTGCGGTTTGGTTATTTGTTGCTTTGTTGTTGTTTTTTAAAGTAGGTATGTTACTTTATTGTAAGTAGCAATGCCTCTAAAACGACCAAATCTCACAAAAAACAATAAAGAAGCAAAAAAAAATAGGTTGGTCAGATCACAGGAATCAAAATATGACAAACGGCAGGTCGGACTTGAAGCTGATCGAGAACGTCATGCTATACTTTGAGCAAGTGTTTGTTTTAGCTACAGCGGGCAAGATAGAGAAATTCTGTGATTTAAAAACTTATTTATTACTTTCGCATACTTCAATGCGAACGAAGTCGCGGGCACCAGCTAGTTAATAATAATAATGTATTTAGGATAGGATAAATATGTAACATGTGTCTTACTTTCTGCATGTTATTACAACCTACACCTAAGTCTATTGGCGTGATTATTTATATCCTTGTTTACTGTCCAGAGAAAAACTCAGTTAAATGAAAAAAGTTCCATCAAAATCCGTCCAGTAGTTTCTGAGATTCAATTGCCTGCCTACCCCCTAAGTCGATCGCTGGATTATTTATATCCTAGTTTACTCTCTAGGTGATACTGAGTCAAATAAAAAAAAATCCCATCAAAATCGGTCCAGTAGATTCTGAGATTAGCCCGGACAAACAGACAGAAAGACAGACAGACAGACAAAAAATTCAAAAAAAATATTTTTTGAGATCTATTACGTGTAAGAAGCCCCCTCAATGCATTT